>LOEQ01015789.1:977-14700 GCA_001685075.1 Bramus lutescens | reverse complement strand
TCTGTAGCTTTGGGTCTTGTCCTGGAACTAGCTCTTGTAGACCAGGCTGGCCTCCAACTCACAGAGATCCACTTGCCTCTGGCTCCCGAGTACTGGGATTAAAGACGTGCCCCACCACGGCCAGGCAATCACAAGGATTCTTAAATTGTCGCATTCACCTAACGGTTAACCTCTGCCATTGAGCCTCACTATATCTGGTGGCACAGGGTAGCTTGGTGGGGGAGAATTGTATTACGGCTGCTGGCTCTGCAGGTGAAGAGAGCCAGCCTGCTCTCGACAGTGGTAGCTGACCCAAAGCTGGTAGAAGTGGGAGAAAGTATAGGTTGAAACCAGTAAAGTCTTTTTTCTTTTACTCAGTTCTCTGCATGCATTCCATAAGGAGACTCCTTCTTCGTCTCTCGAAGGACTTATCATTAGAATATAAACTTTTCCCTGATATATTGGATAGAATTTCTGGGGTTAGATGGGAGACACTAGCCAAAGTGTTTTCTCTGACATAGTGTTGGGATCTATGGATCACCCTGAAGACAGCTGACAGAAATGGGAGATTCATGGCATGTATGCTGTCCACTTCTCTGTTTATGGCTTTGTTTAGATTGTTAGTTGCCTATAGTTTGTGGTTACTCAGGAGGCTGTAAGCATCAAAATTCCAGATTTGCACTGCTGCATGGAAGGGAAGACTCTGGCACTGCCAGGACCCTGCCCCGGCATGCTGTAATTGTATTACATTCCTAATTGTTGGGAGCTGGATGGGTGATTTGTCCAATTCCATCGCATGTGATTATTTCCTTCTCCTGCCTTGTAAATTGGATAAAGCTCTTATCAGCGCTCACAGCTGTAGGAAGAGGCCCGAGCTTTCCAGCCTTCTACACCGCGCTTAGAGAGAATTTTTCACAAACCCAATACCAGGCTTTTGCTATTTGTTTAACAGTTTTGCTGCGGAGACTTCTTTTCTACTCCACTAATGCCCTCCTTGTAGGAAGCACAGGTTGCGAGAAACAGAAATCCGTAAACAGGAGTGTGACAGTTGGCCAATGTAAGGACCCACCCTGGTGCTTACAGCAAGGGGTCTTTAGCAGTACTGGCCCTCCTGTACCTCTCTTGGTAGGTGGCCAGGAAAGCCTGCTTCTGGAATCTTCCTGGGAGATCTCAGGCTCGCTATGCTGTATAGTGTGTGGCTAGTTCTGCTTGTACAAGGAGGACAGACGAAACTAGATCTAGGGAGGAAATGGGAACAAAGTAGAGCTCAGATGTGTGTCTTTTTATTATTAGTTAAACCTCTCTGTTACTATTCAAATTAGGAAAAATTTGTTCTATTTTGCAACTGAATGAAAGGTATTCTGGTGTGAGCAGCCCCCGATGCCACTGGCAACATGGCACAATAGCTTCTGTGCTTTTACAAAGGTTTTAATTCTTTTGTGCACTGTTCCCATCTCTGTGTCCCATTTCATTGTATGAGTTTTCTGTTTCCCACTGGACAGGACCATCATTTTGAATTTTACTCTTTGAGAGGTATGTTGGCTTGCCCGTGACAGCTCATGCCACTTGGCAGCCATGGCTGGTAGAACCTTCTAGGCTGTCCTTTGTGTCTCTTTTCCATAGTTGGCCACTGTGCCCTAGCCCCATCTTCCAGTCTGGCTTGTGGAGGAGGGGCCAGAGAGGACCCGTCAGTCTTGGCTTGTCTCCTAGTAGGCTGTTTTTAGAGTCATGTGTCACACCTCTGTGTGGGGATGCTAAATCACAGGACTCTGCAACTCTGACAACTGTTATCACCTCATGCTGCTCAGAGACCAGAATGCCCTTAGTCAACACTGCCTGGTTCCTGGCCCTGGTTCTCCAATGGTTCTCAGACCTTCCCTTGTTTCTGCTCCCTTCCCAACCGAGAGGCAGGCCAGACTTGTCTGCAGTATGGTGGAGCGTGCCAGTATCCTCTTACCCCTTCTCCCTCTTCACCTCTGTGGGATTAGAAGTGACAGATTAGGATGAACACAGCTCACATCGAGGCTTCTGGCAGAGTGGATCCTGCACCAGCGGACCTGAAGAGCAATAAGCGAGGATGAAACGGATTGGATCCAGGTCCTGGCTAAGACACTGATGCCTGCAGACATATGTGGGCAACTGCTCTTCACTACAGGCTATCTGTTAGTATCACAAATATTCTGGTGTGGGCCACTCTAACCAAGTCACGATCCCTACAGAGCACAGTTTGGGGGTGTTGCTGGGAGCCGAGACACACTTCTGTTCAGAACCCCTGGCTTGTAGAAAATCATCCAGAGCTGTCTGGAAGCCAACGGACGACCAGGCCTGGTGTCTTTTCTTCAGGCCTTTTGTCTCACCAGCACCAAGGCAGGGCTCGGTGTGCTCGGAACAGAGCTCAGTAGTGGGTGGGTTGGCGCATGGGAGCATGAGTGGGCTCAGGGTCCCACTGTGCCTCACTGCACAGGGAACCGCTGCCAGGTACTTTTGTGGGCAAGTGAGAACGGTGGCAAGAGCCAGGGCTGGCAGATAGCCCCATTCTGTTTCTGCTGCTGATTGGCCAAGAGACCACTACACACCTACTTGAGTTTTTTTAGGTTTTACCTTCTTCCTGGAAGAAGATGAGAATGGTTAGTGTGTAACAGCCTCTGACCTCTAAGGCTATCTTATGTTCAAGTTCAAAAAGGTTTCTGAGAAGTGCTAGTGCTCAGACAATCCAGGCTCCTCTTAGAGCAGACAGCAGGGAAGTTAGGACAGGGATGCCTCCATTGTTCCACAACCCAGTCACCTTGAGACAGCTTGGCATGTGAATGGCTCTAGCCTTAGTGCAAACGGGAGCATGCAGGCATGCGTGTGTATTCAGAAACACAGAACACAAGGGTGTCACATAGAAGACACTTTACAAAAATGTGATTGTCACATTTCACCTTGCCATCTGTCACATCAGTGAGGAACCCAGGAACCTTTGCGTGTTTCAGAGTGCATATCCATCACCTTGGACATAGAAGCAGATAAACCACTGGTCTCAAGCAAGGCCTTGGTGACCACCCCTGAGGCTGTCTCTAACTAACTGTGTGAATCTAACCAAGTGACATCATCTCTTCGAATGACCATTTCCTCCCATAGAAAATAGCCATAATAATAATGGCCCCTTTATAAGTGTTTTTAGAGTTAAATTGGATACTACATGCTGAGTCTTTTTTGTGCAGTATCTAGCCCATGAAAGCATCTAATGAGTGTTAACTAGAAATTCAGCCTGTAATTTCATTTTTCTCCTGTGTGTCATTTGATCAATCCCTGTATTGTGTGTGACTGTGCACATTGCCACACTGATCACTTACTTTCTCAGTGAGTGGACATTTGCATGTGTACTGACAACATATTCCTAAAAGCACAATGGTGGAGCTGAAGGGCATGCGTGTTTCAGCATTGTCAATACACAGAGCCAAAGTGGCTTATGGGAAGGAAGCTGCCTGAGAATGGGTTCCCCTCACCCATGCCTAGCAATTAAAGATGATAAGCATATTTCATGTACTTATTTCTCTACTTATACTGTAGGGTCTATTTCCTTATTATTATTATTATTATTATTTTGAGGAAAGGCTGGCCTGGAACTTATTTGTAGCCCGGGTTAGCCTCAAACTTGAGGCAATCCTCATGCTCAGCACCTGGAGTATTTGGATTATATCTGTGAGGCAACAGGGCTCAGTGTTTGCAGCTTCCCTAATTTGTTAGTTCCTTTCTTTCATGTGCTAATGCCTGAGAGACAGTTGCAAGATACATTTCAAATTCAAACTATAACATTCTGCCTGTGACCCCCCAAAGATTCATATTGTGAACATTTGTCCTGTGACACTATTTTGGGAGACTGTGTGGAGCCTTTAAGAGGTAAGATTTTTCTGGCGGAAGGTAGGTTACCGAGGGCTGGCCTTGAAGGTTACACCAGACCCCTGGTTCCTATCGCACTCTCTCTGTTTTACTGGTCCACAAGAAAGTGACTAGCTTTCATGGCATGCTGGACTACCATGATGGACTGAAACCCTTGAATCCATGAACAACAACAACAATGACAACCCACTTTTCTTTAACTTGCTTCTGTCAGGTGCAATGCTCACAGGAAGACAAGAGTGAGTAACCTGGGGACTCTGGATAGCTTCACTCGCCAATCCACACTTTGGATTCCTCATCTGTAAAACAGTGTTAGCAGCTGCCTCAAGGTACTCACGAAGGAAAGCACATGATGCCCAGAACACCATCTGCAAGTAGCAAGTGCTCCGTTGATAGCAGGAATTGTTTCCAAAATCAGGAATCTTTTCTCAAAAGTGTCAGGCAGATTGACTCCCCTAAGTCTTTCCTCTAAGTTTGAGGATTGCCCAGTTCTCTTTCTTTACCAACGATCCTTCAAATTTTCTGTATGCCTGATGATGTTCATGACTCTATCCTTGACTGTCCCATCTCTAGCTTGTTACTTATGTTGGATGTCCTTTCTCTCCTTCTTTACATCCAACATGAATTTGGGAGGCATGGGAAACTCTTCTAATATTTTTCTGGCTTTCTCTACTGTACCCCACCAATCTCCCTATCGTCTGGAGATTCAATCACAGGTCCTGTTGACTTGACTGGGCAGCTGCCGACTACTTGGAGTCCTACCGTGAAAAGATTCTGGGTGGTTAGCATGGGATATTGGACTTACCTGGATGTTCACAGTATTTTCCCACTGCATGCTCTGTAGAGCTGTGGATTGGCGTGATGTGAGAATATGTGACTACAGAAACATTCCGTCGTCAAATAATTCAAAGGGATGTTACCTCAAACAAGACTGGCATCATCCTGTGGGGTTTGGGAATCCAGAGATGGCAATATGTACTGCAGATCTGTAGCAGATGGTGCTCCCTGTTGGCCTGGGTCACATGACTACTCTTTCACCATGGGATTCCACACAATGAGGGCATCATGCTTTGCCTTGGCAGCCATCCACTATGTTGGGTGTGGCAGAGGCTCCTCTAGAGGTTGACTGCATTGTACCGTGAACCTTGCCTTATTCACATAGACATCTCTAGAAAGTTCTGCTCTTCTGTTTCTCACGGCATGTTCATACCTGGAAGTGCTGTGGGATATAATGGATATCAAAGCTTGAATTGAATTCTGGATAACATCTTTCAGAGTGCAACTGTTGAAGGTATGGTCCACAGATGATAGTTCTGTTGGGAGCTGGTGGCGCCTTTAGGAAGAGTAGCCTAATGGAGGGAGGTTAGGTCCTTAGGGATGAATTCTAGCAAGGGATAATGGGACTCACAGCACATAGCATCATTTCTGTTTTTCTAAGACTGACTTAATTTAAACTTTTTTATTTGTATTTATTGGTAGGTCCGAGTGTTGTGTGAGTGAATAGCATGTGTGTGAGCACCTGCAGAGGCCTGAAGAGCCCCACCCAGTTCAAGTGAATTTGAATTTCAGGCAGTTGTGAGTTGTTCAGCACACATGCTGGCATGGGGCATGGAGCCCTGGTCTGTTGCAAGAGCAGCTAGTCGTGTAAACTGCTAAGCCACCTCTCCAGCCCTGCTTTGAGTGAACTCGGAATAAGCTCAAGATCACACTAAGGGACCGTGGGCAGTGATGAACAACACCCTGCCTTCTTTATGTAGACTCTGATCTTGGAGTTTTGGGGTGAGACCTGGAATGTTTATTTCCAGTGGATTCTCAGAAGAATCTGACGCAACACACCCTCACACTGACCTTGGAAATTGTTGGCCCAGAGACTGCATTTCTGAGCAGCAGCTGGGCCTGCTTGCCTCCTTGTTGCGACAGACCTGCCAGGAAGTCAGAGCAGACTGAACTGACCATGGAATCAAGATAACCCTGTGAGGGGAGTGATGGTGATTTGTCAGCTCCTTAGGCCCAGTGTTTTTAATAAACAACGTATCCTTTCTAAAATCAGGCTGTAATAGATTTTGGCAGGAGTCTTTCAGTTTCATTGTGGAAATAACAAATGTGGATTTGGGGACCTTGTCACTCAGCCAGTGGGCTCTTAATGTCAAGGGCACAAGATTGCATGGGCAATCAGATGACCAGCTGCACAGGACTTCTCCATATGGATCTTTGGTGTGTTCCGTGTCCGTGTCTCTTAGTATTCACAATGCTGCATGCCAACTGCATGCTACAAGTCACTGTGTACCTCAGTGGTCTCTCCAGGTGGCTTATTTTTTGTCCCACAGAGTTCAGAGCCTTTTCCTGAGGAACAACGACTCCATCATCAAGAAATTAATTCTTCCGGTATCATTCTCCCAAGATGGATGGAAGATAGCAATTGCCCACAAATTACAGATTCATCACCCTGTGGGACATTTAAGTAAATTGTAGCCTTGCACGTAACTTAATCCTAAAATGCTTTAGATTTTATGCAAAACTAGTTTAGGGAGCTGGGGACATGGATCAGCGGGTAAAGTGCTTGCCATAAATATACGAGGGCCTGAGACTGTATCCTCGGAACCACAGAATAAAGCTGGGCATGGTAGGTAGCAAGGGCCAGGGAGCAGAGACAGGAGGGATTGGAAGTCTTATTGAATTGGTAAGTTTCAGGTTCAGAAAGAGACTCCCCATCTCACATCTCAAGGAATAAAGCGGAGAATGTTAAGAGAAGGCTTGAAACATGTACCTCCGGCTTCCATACACACAGGCACATGTGTTCTTGTACATACAAATGTATACAATTATATACTATAAACACACATTTTGAATGAAACACTGCTGTATTCTTTCAGGCCACTATAAAATGGTTGAAGAAAACATGGTGATGCCAGAGAGATGCCTTATTGGGTAAGAGCACTGGCTGCTCTTCCAGAGGAACTGGGTTCAATTCCCGGCACCCCAGGGTGGCTGACAACAATCTTGAACTCCAATTGCAGGAGATCTGACATTCTCTTCTGCCTTCCACAGACACCTAGGATACATATAGTGCATAGATATGCATGCAGACAAAACACCTATACACATAAAATTATTAAAAAACCCATAATGCTTTTCTCAAGACTCAAATCTGTGTCCCACTTTCTCTTTAATGCATAAAAAGAGTTGTTTTATGGATTAATCCTCTAATAAATGAATAATGGGTTAATCTCCCCCCTCTCTCTCTCTGTAAAATCCTTCATATATCCTATGTTTCTAAAAGTCTGAATCATAACACTACTTGTCAAAATATAAGTGAGAAAAAAATTTGTCAGATCAAAATTCCACATTCATTCTATGACATGATATAAAATAATGATACTTCTTGTGTTTCGTGTGAATTTAGGTAGCATTGCAAGAATCCCATAATGTCTATGTTTCTTAGATTGTCCCAGGTATCAGGACGACATGCATCTACTGTTACATGAAAGATATGATTTTAATATCTCCATTTGGGCTGGCCATGGTGCTCTGATAAGTCGACTCTATGACCTTATGATCATACGAGAGTAGCTGTATCAATGACACACAAACTTTAAAATATTATGGTTGGTTAATATTTCTGAAGGATGAGTATTTTTGTTCCTGAGAATTGTGTACTTGTACATGAGCAACTCATTCTGATTTAAATAAGATGGTGAAGGTGAAAACTCTGTGTTTCTTCATAGACGCCTATGGTAACTTCCATCCTGGTAACCTCATTAGAGCTACAAAAAACTCAGAAATTCTCCCGAGGTCATATTAGGCTTTTTAAATTACAGGGGCATCCAAGCAGTAAGGCTCAACCTTAAAAAGTTTTCACAGAAAAACATTTTCTTTCATTTTTGGCTCAGAAATCTGAGTTACAACTCCAAATCTATCTGAGTGCTAGGGCAGCTCTTAGGAGGGCCTTGCTACCCCATCAAGGACAACATACCTTAGCTAGGGTTCTTCTCTTTGCCCTCAGGGGTGTTCTCCATTTTGTTTTTCTTTTCAAAAGGACAAGATGCACAGATGCACAGAGCAGACATCCAATTGCATGCTAAGCATCGGGTATTGTATGGTGCAGCTCACCAAAGAATGACCTATGCCCGACTGTTGACAATGTTGAGCCTGAGAACCCACCCTTATTACAGACTGCCTGGGAAATATTTGTGTACCATCTGGGATTGTATTTCATAAGGTGGGAATGAGGTGGGGTTCCCATATGTATGCCGTGATTATGTTTTATTACCATTGGTTAAAAAAGAAGCTTCTTTGACCTATGGCAGGGCAGAATATAGCAAGTAGTAAATCCAAGCAGAGATAGAGGATGAAAGAAGGCAGAGTCAGAGAGACACTATGCAGCTGCCAAAGAAGTAAGAGGTAACAAACCATAAGCCTCATGATAAAATATAAAATAATAGAAATGAGTTAATTCAAGATACAGGAGCTGACGAGAAATATGCCTGAGCCATTGACCAAACAGTGCTGTGATTAATACAGTTTTTGTGTGATTACTCAGGTCTGGGCAGTCATAAACAAACGGGCAGTGTCCATTTACTTAATGGCACCTAACATGGGGCTCAAACCCACAACCCTGAGATTAAGAGTCTCATATTCTACTAACTGAGCTAGCTGCGTGTGGTGGCACATGCCTTTAACCCCAGCATTCAAGAGGCAGAGGCAGGCAGATCTCTGTGTGTTCAAAGACCTCCTGGTGTACAGAGTGAGAGCCAGGACAGCCAAAGACACACACAGAAACCATGTTTCAAAAAAGCAAAAATTAAAAAATAAAAGTAAGAGAAATCAATTAAAAAAAAAGGTGTCTGGAAAATCAACAGTCTCTGCTCACAGTAGAAATTGACCGGGCAGCTCTTTCCCTATAAAAGTAGTTCATTTCTATATCTGGCATCAAAGCTTCAGAGATGCCCCCTTCTACACTCTCTGTGTGTTTGCACATGCTTGTCCTTGAGGAAATTAGAATCCAGAGAACAGCCTTGGGTGCCCTTCCTCAGCTGCCACTCATCTTTTTGGTTGATTGTTTGTTTGACATGAGGCCTCTCTCAGGCCTAGAACTCACTGATTAGGAAAGGTTACCTGACCAGCGAGCCCTAGAGATCCCCTCAGATTCTGTCCACTCTGAACTTTGAGAGCAAACATTTGCTACTGAGCCCAGCTTTATTTTGCGTAGGTTCTTGGGACTGAACTCTGGCCCTACTGAGATATGGTCTCAGCCTCGGAGACCTTTTTTAAGTTGACACTGACATTTTAATACTGAGTCTCTCATCAGGAATGCCAGCTCTACAACTCAACAGTGGGTAGGGCTTTCCCCAAAGGTTTGCTGGGTTTCCATTTGAAAGGGAGAGTCCACGGGAAATTTTGACCATTTGTTCTTCTAGTATCTCTAGGTATTTCATTTTAATTGCATTGGGTTGATGCTGGAAGAAAAAGCTGTAACAGCTCAACATATATGTATTGTGACATTAGTGAGTTAATGAAAAGAAACCATAGCACTGGTGCTGTGTGAGTCTGGGTAATGGAGACTTGGTAGGTACTGTTCCCACCACTGTGACAGAATACCAACACAGACAGCTTGTGGAAGGAGAAGGTTATATTGTGGTTTCAGGAGATATGGTCTACCATGCCAGGGTAGGCAAGCAGAGCGACTTGGTCCAGGCTGGCAGGAGCTTACAGCTGGTCACATGGTGTCAACTGACCAGGAATCAGAATGGAACTTTCCAGAGCCAAGACTATCACTCTCAAGTCTGGCCTCGGGGATTAAGCTCTAACATCCAGGCCCCACAGTCACCTACCAGATAAGAATCAGGTGTTCAAACACACAGATCCATGGGGGAATCTTTCAGAGTCAGACCATGATGGTAATGTTGAGGATTAAGGTTCTTTTTTTTTTAAGTTTTATTAGTTTGCCATTTTCGAGAGACGATTCGAGAGAATTTCTGTAACTTTAGCAAAAAGAGCTGTACCCTGACCTGCTGGCAGGAAGTTCTCCAGAGATCCCCACAAGGGAGCCACCAGGCCTCAATCTACACTTTGGGGCTTTCTTCCTCTGTCTCCCAAGGTAGACCAGAAGCTTGGCTTTGTTCATAAAGGAGACTAGAGCCTGCTGGAGCCTTAGATTTTGGTCTCCCAGCTCTCCCCAGGTGCTTAGCTGGTTCAGAATCCAAACCTACAGCGCTAGTGCTTAGAAAGACCCTCAGTAGGCTTCACAGCAAGTCTATTGTATTGCAGGAAATAGATGGGACCCTAAATAAATATTGCCTTCCATATGCCAGGGAGCATGCTCCCACCCTGATGTCCCATCTCATGGCAGCCCCAAAAGCAATCAAGCCATCCACACTTTGACTTAAGTGTCTGAATCCCTGAGCCAAACAAACCTTTTCTCTCCTTGAGTTGATTGTCTTGGGTATTCTGTGACAGCAGCAGAAAGCTGATGAACCCACCTAGCTCCCTGCAAAGGAAAGGCCCCTCCATGGCCTCAGTTTCACCTTCTAGAGAAGCAGCAAGGGTAGGTGGCTATTTCCTAAACCTGTGACTCTCTTCTGGCAAGTCTGCGGACAGAGATGATGAGCACTGGCCATGGCTACCTCTGGGCAAAGACTTGACACAGAAGTTGGGCTAATGGAAGAGTGAAAAGTGTGGGCTGAAGCCAACAATAGAGGTGAAATCTTCCCTTACTGTTCACTTTTTACATTAACAGGATAGAATTAGAATATTGTACCTGGAAAATAAAATAACCTCTTTTCAGTGAACTTGATGGCTTCCTTTTTCTTGGAAGCCGGCATGAGCTAATAGAAAGCTTGCTGGAGCACTCAGTGGCAGTGACTAATTAAACCCAGATGCCTGATTCTTAATTAGTTTTGATCTGTCTTTTACCTTGGATTTTTCTATATGATTTAATAATGTAAGACAACTCACCTCCTTGAGGATGTGAGCTGGGTAGAAATGATAAATAAATGACAGGCAAAAAGGAGAGAGAGAGAGAGAGAGAGAGAGAGAGAGAGAAGAGAGAATTTAAAGTTAATGATGTTCTAATAACATTCTAACATAGAACATAGACTCTTGGCTGTCTGTGGTCCAAATGAGCCAATGTCTGATGTGCTGGGTGACTCGCTGTCCTTTGCCATGGCTTCTCATAGACACAGATGGCTTCCCTTGTGTTGCCTTATCTCTCATCTGCCTTATTTGTCTGTTATGGATTTGCCATCCTGTGCCACAGTCCTTCCTGCTAGAATCTTTCCTCCTTTCTTCAGTTCTACCTGTCTTCATATGCCAGACTCGATCGCCTTTAAGAAATATTCCTCAAGATTAATTCTTTTACAAAGAAATCTACTTCTTGATTGTTCCTGAGTTGTTTTAAACCAGACTGGGCAGGGAAGGGAAATTGTCTTCTACTTCCAGGCCTAGGACTTCTGAAGCAATGGGTTTTAAAGGCATGCATAAGGATCAGGTTCTCCCCTCCCTTTCTTGGTCCCATGTCTATGTCCTGCAAGGCACCTCAGGTTCCACCTCTGTCCTATTGGGCAACCACATCACCAAAATTTCCTTGCAGCTGTGACAAATGCTGGACAGAAATCACCGAAGCGAAGGGGCGCTTTGGTTTGCCTTGCAGGTTAGAGGGCACAGTCCACGGTGCTGAAGAAGGCATGGTAACTGGAGACATGTGGGCCTAGAAGAGCAAGAGCTGGCTGTGGATGCAGTTTTCTTCTTTCTCTGGAGGTCAGGAAACAAAGAGCTCAACTGGAACAGGAAATGAGTACCACCCTCAAGGCCTGCCTCAGTGGCTTTCTTTGGCTAGGCCTTTACCCTGATTACTCTGCAAGCAAGTTCTTAATGACAAAGGTCTCACAGCCTCTCTGAACAGTGCTACTGGAAAGAGAGCAAGTTTTCAAACTTGCAAGCCTTGGGAGCTACCTCTTTGTTTTGGGTTCTGACTAATTTTGGTCTTGGTATTCAGTCTAACTGGCCCCTCCTTTGGTATCACTTGAACCTTCTGTCTCATCAATAGGATTAAAGCACATTTTTAAAAACGTGGTATTTCAGAAAATCAATGGATGTTTTCAAAAGCTTCAAAATGTTCTTTGAATTACACAAAGATGTTTATAATCAAATGTAGATAATTATTGAACGCAAGGAGATGCCCACCAAGCTGGTGTTATGTGTAGTCATAAGCATAGAGTAGACTTAGAGTTAGCCTCCTGGTTCAAGGCTCAGTTTCCCCTCTTACTTCTGTGACCTTGGAGATGGGGGGGTAATAACAGCACTCAGGGTACAGGACACTCTGACGGCCTCAGCAGCCAGTGACTGCCAGCTACGACCTTGGAGATTGATGAGTAGAAACAACACTCGGGGTGCAGGGCCCTGTGAGGACCTCGGCAGCCCACGACTGTGCCAGCTACGACCTTGGAATGGATGGGTAGAAACAACACTCAGGGTGCAGGACCCTGTGAGGACCTCGGCAGCCTGTGACTGTGCCAGCTGCTGGCATCCCCACATGCAACACTGTAAGCTGACAGTAAAACAGCAGAAGGCTTTCCTCTCTCCCTCTGGATGCAGCAGTCTGAGATTGGAGTGTCTGAAGGACTGAGCTAGCTCATCTGGAGACTCTGAGGGATGTATCCATCCTGCTTCTCCCTCCTGGATGCCAGCGGCCTTAGCTTGTGGGTGAAATTTTCCAGATTCTCATCATCTCCTCCCTCAATGTCTATTTCTGTGTTCGAATTTCTGCCTTCTCTGCAGGCACCAACTGCACTGGACTAAGGCACACTCCCATGACCTTATCTTAACTTGATCGTTTATATTCAGCTTTATATTTCAAGAGATCTTTTAAGATATTGGGATTTAGGTGCCTACATGTATTTTGGGGAATATATAAATCAACCTATACCTAGGGAGATATTAATTTAGTCGTAGTTTATTGTCTGAATATCATTAGGTTAATACATATAAAGTAGCTGATTTTTTAATTTCAGAATGGTAATGTGACTCAGCATATTTTTCTTGGCTTATTTACAATGTTCTCTAAAAGCTCGTAGTCTTTCATTTTGCTTCTTATGTTCTGGGCTGCCCAGGAGAGGCAGCCTGTGGTGACTCATGCTACCTCTTCAAATATCTATCCAAGCCCAGAGATTTGCTCTTAACCCTCATCTCCTGAACAATAAAGGTTACCATGAAGCTACTATCAAACTTAGCAGTCAGGTTTGTCACTATAAGAAACCCTTCCAAGGTCCCAGGGATGCCTTCACATGGATGTGTGTTTTATAAAACTTATGATTTGAGACTTTTAGATGTGTTATGACTGTGTTTATATTCTACCTGAGTGTAGGTACCCAAGTAAACCAGAAGGGGGCAGCCTTGGATCTGGAGTTACAGAAAATTGTGAGCTGCCTGACTTGGGCGCTGGAAGCCAAACTCTGGTGTTGTAGGACAGCAACACCTTCTAACCACTAAGCTGTCTCTACAGTCCCACAGCGTCCCTTTCAATCTCAGTCACTTGCATCCAGCTTCTCAGTTCTTCTCAGGGGCCATTTTGAGATGACCTACAAGGAAGATGAGATAGGAATATGTTGATTTTGGGGTTTGGTGGGAGAACCTTTGTGACTTCCAGTCTCTCTCACCACTAACTATCCATGCACAGAGGCAAGTCCTAAGAATGCCGACAACAAAAGTTGGACAGAGTCTTGTATGTGTGAGTGTGTTTTCCCTCAACAAATCTTTCAGAAACCATAAGCCTTCCGGAACCATGAACTAAACTTCCTTTCTTTATATGTTAGCTATTCTGTTACATCCTGTTTTAGCACTAGAAACACACACACACACACAC
>LOEQ01015788.1:0-14700 GCA_001685075.1 Bramus lutescens | reverse complement strand
ACACACACACACACACACACACACACACAGTTCTCACACTGGCTGGCTACCCTCCCCTGTCCACACTTGAGCCTCCTTGTTCCCTTCCTGGATACACTGTTTGGAAACAATATTTAGTGCAGAATTACCCCAGCTCTTTACTTTCCCACTTTGGTTTCCTTTCATGGGTTCTGGGGTTCCTTAGCTTGTCATTGTGCCCAGGAGATGATGTCAGAGGAGTCAATCCTCCATTTCACCCCCTGCATCGTTGATCTTAGCTGCTGCAGATGGATTTGTCTCCAACTTGGGGTCTGAGATCTGTTATTTTGTAGTGCTGCTTCTTCTCAGATCTAAGGGAATCATCCATCTTCTTAGTCAGCCTCTGACTCTTAAAGGCTCACCTTCTTCTTGCACAGGTCATTGTCTTCCTTGCAAGTCAGGTCTCAGGCTTGGCCTGGCTTCAAACCTGATCAGAGACAGGCAATCTTAGACAGATCTGGAATCCAATCTAACCTCAATCCAATAAATCCAGCAGATCTGTAGAATTTGAAAAGAATTTAGGATAGAATTAAGCCAGAAATAGCACTGTTAAATCTGGTCATGTGACATAATTTTGGCAAGCTTGCAGACATGTCTAAGTGGACAGAAGTAGGTGACCCATAACTAAACCCAGGAGACCAAGATTGGGAGCCAGGGTTCTTTTTGTTTTGTTTTGTTTTGTTTTTTTACCCCAAGACAAGGACTTAGCAAGTACAAACTCAATAAAATGTGGCCTGAACATCTCTGTCTTGGATAATATCCCCGTGTCTCATGTGTCTTGGATAATATCCCCGTGAATGAGCCAACTTCAGCCTCTCGGTGAGTAGTCCCTGACAACCTCACACTGGTTCATGATGATATGATTGTTTCTCCTGCAGACAGTTGCCCTGTTGCGACTAATGTTCTTTTTGTCCTCCTAGGCAGGGGATCCTGTAAATCAAAAACGGGGGGCTTAGCACTAGTATGCATTCATGTTCTCTGCTTTCTGATTGTGGCCACAATGTGACCAGACACTTTAAGCTCCTGCCATTTTGATTTTCCCACCATGATGGATAGCTTTCTCCTTTGCCCCAAGCTCTTCCTCCAGAACTGCGCTTGACTCAATCCCTGTGTTCAGACCTTTATTCAAATGTGGCCTGAACACCCTGTTTAAAGTAGAGCAATGCCACAAAGAAGTGCAGCCCTTGTGTGAAAGGGAATAATGACTGGGAAGCTACAGAAGGATTCTCCCCGGTCCCTCTGGTCACCTCTAAAGGCCTCTGCAGAAACTCAGGTCTGGAGGACCTTCTTTTTGTATGTTGATAGTATGAAGCAGAGCAGACCAGGCATGTTTCCACATGAAGTTAGTGTGATGGGGCTGTGGTAGTAACACAGTGACCTGCCTTCCTCCGTAGGGAAATGGCCCCAGTTGCCTCTGAGACATCAGGTAGTTTTGAATCCTACACATGCTATGCTGTCTCTTATCGTATGCACCTACAATCAAACTTAGTTTACAAACCAGACCAAGAACAAGGTTAACAGTAATATTTAATAATAAACAGGATTGTCTTAATACATGTATTGCCACAAAAAAATACTGCAGCATTTTGGTCTCTCTGGAATTTTCCATTTACCGCTTCTGCGTACTGCTGACTTCACATATCTTATTCCAAGGAAAGTAAGACCATAGGGAATGGAGCATCATTGCATGGAATAAAGACAGTAATCCTATGAATGGAAGCCACAGCACCCAGTCAAGCAAGCCCCTGGGGACCCCACCCTCCTATTTTTTTTACCCTGAGATCTCATCACCCATTAATGAATCAGTTTGGCCCCCCACCTGCCTGCTCCCATTCCCCACTGGACTATAAGCATCACAAGGGTGGCTTTGTAGATGCTGTTTGTGTTCCTAATATCCACAGTGGAGCCTGGTACCCACAGCTAGTAAAGGACACGAGAGAGCTAGGACTCTGTCACAGAGGTTTTCAATACAGGTCGGAGACATACTGGCCTGGTGATGACTTTGTACAAATCACCACCTTCTGGACATAACAGGGCTGCCGTGAGGACTAACTCAAGTGTAGTTGCACATTTACCTTCCAGCCTACAGGACCATGACAGATTCACGTCATTCGAGGGGGACATTTGAAAATATTGCACACTGTTCAAAATGTGTTTGGCATTTCGGAATCATCTCCCCTGAAGGCTTCATAGGAAATGAACTTATTGCTACCTCAAGTAAACCAGCATTTCCAGGGTTTGAGGCTCTAGGCCTGTGGGGTGAAGGGAGGGAGGGAGGAAGACGACATCCTTGGCATTTGTCTCGTTATCTTGCAAACCACCTGGAGGCAAGTGTGGAGGGCCATTGGAAGACTGTACTGAAGGAAGCTGATCTGGTGCAATTTAATATTTGTGATGGCAGTGCCAGCCCATGAGTAAGTACAATCCCTTAATCAGTCAAAGGGGAGGAAAAACCATAGAAGATCATTCAAGAATTCTCCCCCTAGCTCATATGGGACTGCCTGTCTGGAGTGTTTTTATAAAAACTTATCTTCACAAATCGCACAGATCAAAAATCTTTCCTTTGTAAATTTCTTCTCTTAAGCACAAAACTCGGCCTATTTACAGAGACCAGGTCCGTCTGGCAGAGGGTCACGACGGCAACTCAAAAGCTGATAGCAGCCCTGCTTCCAAGGCCACAGTGTCCAACAGAGCAAGTTTCTCAACCGGTTCGCCCTTGTCACTGTCCTAACACCTGTGTCCAAATTAAGGCAACGGGGTTTGTGGGACACATGGCGCTGTGCCCCTTAACAGGCTCGCCAGACTTCAGTGTCAATGGTAGCTCACCTGACCAAGTCCTGTGTCCCCAGGAAAACAGCATTCAAACCTCCAAGGTAGGCTCAGAGCGCACAAACTGGGCGACAGGAAGTCAACGAACTAATGGTTCTGGAGCAATTTTGAAGTGACAGACTTTTCAGGGCAGGAACTAAGACCAAGAGGTGAGCGCCACCTGGCGGAGAGGTTGCTGGAGGTGGCATTAGGGTGCACACCCCAACACCCCTCCTCAAACTTGAGCCCAAACAACACATTGCGAAGGTGCGAACGGTTCTCAGTATTCTTTCAGCTCTCAAAACTACCAGACCAGCGCAGATCCCAGAGGCCGGTGTCACACCATATATTTTAAAAACAACGCATTCGTTTTGATGGTATGTTTCTCTCTCTACCTGGCCTCTGGAGACGCTGGCCTGAGTAGCCTTGGGCTCCCAGGTCCTGAGTAGTGAGGAGTCCGAGGCAGACATGAAGCTGAGCAGCAAGGATTGTGCCAACAAACACACAGCAACAAGGACAAAAATGTTGGCGGTGAAGAGAGAAGGTCTGGGTTCTCTAGAACAACTGTCCCCACCATGTACCAAGATCCCCAGAGTCTCTGACATCACTTGTCCACCTCCCCGTGGCATAGCCCCCACAGGCTCCTTATGAGTTCCAGCTGGAGCCACACTGTGACCACACTGACAAAGCCAGTCCTGGAGGGGCCCTCTGTTCTCCTTGGCTGCCTGGCCTGGGCGTGGACACATGGCTTTTCCTCTTACTTCATCTGAGGGTAGATCGGAATTTTCCAATAGGAATGTTTACAGGGCAACTCGAAAACAACAAAAGCCCAGAATGAAACTCAGAGGTATTTAAGGACCTGATTGATGAGCAAAGGTTACTAAAATTCCAGCACAGATTTGCTGGTCAGGGAGAGAGGCTCGTATGCATCTGGGGGTGCAAGGCCAGGCCGCAGATGAACCCACATGCAGTAAATTAGAGAGCAGAAGACCATCCTTGAAGCTGTTACCTGGGTTCTACCCTGGGATGAGCTCGTTACCTCGATATCCCTCGCTTACATAGCAAGCTCACTTGCCTGGTCTGGAATCCAGACTCTCTTACAGTTGTGAACGTGTTTGTTTTTGTGTTTAAGGATAATGGACATTTCTGTACTGCATCTGAACTTTGGCAAAGATTTTAGATAGAATCTGTTTTCTGACTTACCATTTGCTTAGATGTTATCTTAAGAATGAAAATAATAGCTTGGGGTGGTGGCACATGCTTTTAATCCCAACACTTGGGAGGCAGAGGCAGATGGATCTCTGTGAGTTTGAGGCCAACCTGGTCTACAGAGTGAGCCAGTGAGTTTCAGGACAGCCAAAGTTACACATAGAAACCTTATCTCAAGAAGGAGGAGGAGGAGGAAGAAGAAGAAGAGGAGGAGGAGGAGAAAGAATAAAAAAGCCTCTCCTTTAAGGTGGTGCTGATTAGGACTAAGTTATATGTAGTCTGGCCAACTGAGATTGACTAGGCAAATGCTGAATTCCAGAAGCTACCATCAGGAATGTAACCACCCAGTGAAAATGCACGGTGAGCTGCCAGCAAGCTATAAGCAGGGGTTTGCGGGGCTAGTTTGGGAACTGGGTCAGATATGCCAACTCTACCATGTTCTATCGTACCTTCCTTGGGCAAGGTTCTGCCCAGCGAAGGAGCTGAGTGTGCTGAGGCTTCTGCAGCCACGCACCAGAGGCAGTTTCTGACAGCAGAAACTTCCTCCTCTCCATTCTGGAGAATGGAGTTAAAGAATAGCACCAGAGGTAGCCAGCACTTCTGGCTTCTTACCATATCTTCCCACGTCAGGAAAAGGACCAGAGAATCCTTTGGGGCCCCACCCTAATGACCTGCACTTTCCTTAAGACCCTGCCTCCTAGGTATCACCGCACTAATGGCTTCAGTTTATGGATGTTGAGCTGTGGCATCCTTACCGGTGAAATGGCAGAGCCCACATGGTTTATGATAGGAGATGAACTTATTACAGTACCTAGCACATAATAAGCTTGCAATAAATGGCGATAAGCTTTCAATGTTGTATTCCCCTGCACCGAATGCTCTCCAGGTTGTTGCTGGGTTGATATTCTTGTCTCATCTTGAAGCTTTGAGGGTGTCACTTTGTTTATCCTGAAACAGGGCTGAATGAGGGTTAAAAAAAATAGAGGTCAAAGGCTACCGGATTCCTAAGATGGCTGTGAATTGTCAAAGTCTTTCAAAATGATTTTTCTTGAGGCAAAATATAAAAATGCACAAGCAAAAAAGCCCTCAAAATCATAACGACTGAGCTCAGAGTCACCACAGTGTAAACAGAGCTTGGAATCAAAAGCAAGGACCTATGACCACAACCCTACCAGAACTCCTTTTGACCCCCAGGTACCCCTGGGAGGATGTAGCCCCAAACCAAGCTAATCTCTCTGTTTCCTTCTCCTGTCACTCTGATGTCCTGTTGCTGCCTAGTGTCTCTCTCAGCTATAATTCTTAATGTTTGACTTTTAGTTTCTTAGGATGTTAGGATATTGGCTTAAATGGTAGCATTTACCAGTAACTGAACCAAGGCCTCAGGGCTGCCTGTTGCTCTGGAAAAGACCTCCACCTGAAACTCCTCTCATAGCATGTCACTGACTGAGATGTGACACACATCCTACCATTATATGGCTAGAAGTTGTAACCTTACTACCTCAGAATGACACCGACACTGTAATTAGCGACAGGGGCTTTAAAGGGATGGTTGATTTATACTGAGGTCATTAGGGTGACTGGTGTCTCAATAAAATGGAAGGACAGTAACAGATGTCTAAATTTTTTTCAGTGTAATAAAAACTCAGGATTCAGAAATTGAGATAAAGATCTGATAAATCCAAAGACAGTAGAGAGTCAATTGGCTGACTCCCTTTTCATGTATTTCCCTGACCACCTCTCCCAGAAATCCTCCCTTCTCTCTTTTTATTCTTTCTAGAAGAACTCCTCAGCCTCCAAGAACTCTATGACTATTCTTGGTCAGCCAATCGTTGACTCAGTCCTATGATTCAAGGTGGCTTTATTGGGACAATTGAATGTCTGTATAAATAATCCTCCCACAACATTTCCCTCTTGCTGTTTAAATAAAAAGGAAATATTTTAACTCTAACATAGTAAAACTACATATAGTAAGAACAATCATAAAGTAAGAAATACAATTTCAGTGTCCAGTCTATTAGTAATTGGCAAATTCAGAGAAAATACTCTACTATCTATTTTATGTTGGTGAGTCCAAAGTTTTGTACTAATTTAGTTTCTATAATTAACTAAGGAAAACAGTAACTATAACTATCTAATCTTCAACCTATCAAAAATCCAAGGAGGATATGTTACTTGAGTGAACAGGAAGTGCAGAGTAAGCAACTTCCAAAACTAAGAAACAATAGAGACATCTGGCTGCCTAGACAGTCACCCCAGGGATCATCTGTAATGTTGGGGCATCCATCTTCAGTCTACAGGCCTAAAATATCTGACAAACTTTTCTGTGAAACAGGGGTTTTGAAGGACTGTCCTACCTTGCCTTGGCAAAGTTTGACAGTTGCCTTCTTTTTGTTCTGCTTGTCCAATTTGGACAGCACACTGTCCACAGGTGAGGCAAGCACAGTTTCTCTGTCCAGTGGCTAGCTTTGCCACAATTCTCCCACAATAGAGGACTAGAACACAGATACACACACTTAAAGGGAAGTCATGTGTGTACATAAGGAGAAGGCCTTGGCAAGCCTCTCCAACAAGAGACACCTTGGAACAAGGCATCCCTGCCCACACCTTGACCTTGAGTTGTCAGCCCCCTGGAAGAAGAGGAAGTAAGTCCTAGTGTTGGAGATTCCCAGTCTGTGATGTTTCCTCATGACAGCCCAGCCACAATGACATGGAGGGGAACAGAGGAACAGCACACTTTCAGGTCTGACAGTTTTGTTCACGTGTTAAGGAAATGAAGCAACTACAACTACCAAGGACTGTGTTCCAGGTGTTTGTGTCCCTTCAAAATGCATGTCAAAAACCTCTAATGTGGCATTGTTGGGAGCTGGGGAATCCAGCAGGAAACTAGTCTGTGGAAGCTGGGTACTTGTAGACAGAATTTATAAAAGGGCTAGAAGGAAGGAGTTCAGCCCCTTCCATCTCAGTTCCTCCTCTGCCTTCCATCACAAGAGGGTACAAGGCTTGTCTTTTCCACAATATGGGTAACCAGGTGGCATCTTGGAAGCATAGAATAGCCCTCACTAGGTACCAAACCTACCAGTGCCTTGACCTTGAACTTTTTTCAACCAGAACTCTGAGAAGAAAGTCCTTTCTATTTGCAAACGATTCAGTCTCAAGTGTTTTGTTATCTAATCACCAATGGACTAGAACCCCAAGCTTAGAGTGCAAGGCTGGTCTAGAGTGTGTTTCCTACACTGCCCAGTGGAAATCTCCTGGGCTTTGGGAGGGAAACATGGACTTCCAGGTCCCATTCCAGAATGACTAATCTAGAATGACAGGAACTATCCTCCCAATCCCCATACACATCACAAAGGAGAGAAACGTTTTTCATTTTTGAACAAGTACTAGATGGATTTTTATCTGCACCAAAGTTTGAGGACACCTGTCTCAGAGGGAAAGCAACAAGTTTTAAACTTGGGAGGTCTAAGGCCTGAAACTGTGACCCTATGGCAGGTCACTTACCAGGTGACCTTTACTAACACTAAAAATACAGTTGTCAACCAGCTGAATCAAAGTATTTAGAAGAAAATAGTATCTCTCAGACTCAGAGATGGCTTATTTGGTAAAGTCAGTGCCACATAAGCCTGAGGATTCTCTGCAACCATACAAAAAGACAGGAATGGTACATGCCTGTAATCTCAATGCTGGGGAAGCAGAGACAGAAACAGGGTCTGTTGACCAGCCGGCCTTGCTGAATCAGTGAACTCTGGGTTCAGAGAGAGACCTTTTATTACAAAATAAATGGATTTCCTCTTCCCCTTTCCTCTGCCGTCGTATACTGCACACCTGACTCAGCTCCTCGCAGTGTCTTCTCACAAGACTTTCAGAATCAAGTGATTCCAGGCCAAAAACCAAAAGCAAAATCATCCTGTTTCTCAGTGGATTCGAATGAAAACTGGTAACAAAATCAGGTCCAACTCCAAGAGAAAACACTGAAGAACAATGAAACTGGGTCTGTGAGGAGGCAACAATGGCAAGACAGTTTATGCTGAATCATGGTCATGGGTGAGCACTGTAAGATGGAGTTCAACATTTTCAACCTGGAGACTTGGTCACGTTTAAGTTGGGAGTGGTTTGTCCAGTAATAAAATGCAGAACCTTTCAAAAATAAAATAAAATAAATGGATAGAGGTCAAGGAAGATACCTGACATTGACCACAGGCCTTCACATGCTTGCACACACATGTACACAAATAGACACATTCTCTCTCTCTCTCTCTCTCTCTCTCTCTCTCATACAAACTTTTCTGCTCCCATTATTCCTTAAACAATACTTCCTAAGAGCTGTCCACAGCACATTACATTGTATCCAATATTATAAGGCACTGAGAAATTATTTCAAGTGCATAGAAGTGGCTGGAAAGATGGCTTGGTCTCTACAGTGCTTGCTGTGCAAGAGTGAGGAACTAAATTCAGATTCCAGCATCCACTAAAATAGATGGTCATGGCATCCAGTGTGTGTTTGAACAACCCTAGAGAGGCAAATATTGGAGGATCCCTGGGACTTGCTGGTCCATTAATCTATCTAAGCAAATCAGCTGAGTTCCAGGTTCAGAGACCTGGTCTCTGAAAACAGTGTAGAGAAGACTAGTGAGATGACTCAGTAACTAAGGACACTTGCCCCCAAACTTGACAACTCAGTTCAATCCTCTTGACCTACACGGAGGAAATAAAGAACCAACTCCTCTGCCCTCCACATGTATGTGATGGCATTCATACAAACACACACACACACACACACACACACGCACACTAAGCAAATGTAAAATCATAATAATGACAACACCATAGAGAAAAATTGAGGATAAACATCTATCCATACAAAGCAGGGTCTTGGGAATCGATCCCCCAGAGACATTAAGGGACAGCTATATTATAAAACCATAGCTGGAAGCATTCCTTCAAAACACTGTGAATCTGCCCTTAGTCATGCATGCTAATTATGCAAATACCTTTGAGACAGAAGCATCCAGGCTGAGGATGGAGAAGGAAGACAGGGGAGGATGAATACTCCAAACTCTACCCCCAGCTGCAGTTTCCCTCCCTGTGAGATCCCACAAGACCGTATGTCAGGCTTGATTTGAGTAAGTCTTTCTTTAAAAGAATTTTGTTTGTTTTTAAAATTCACATGCAGTATAAGAGGTTTCATTGTGACACTTCGGACACACTTTATTTGGCTGGCCCTTCCTCCCTTGTTCCTCCTAGCTAGCCCTTTGTCTCCCAGCAACCTTTGACCTTCCATTGTCCCCTTCCTGTCACATCACATGTGCTCTGCTTTCCCTCCATCTGGGTCCCCTCTCCAGGTCTGTGGCCTATATTCAAACCCACCTGCATAAACATACATACATGAAGATTAACAGCAAGGATTCATATATGAGAGAAATAGATGGCATTTATCTCTCTGAATCTGGTTTACCTCTCTCAAAATAGTAGCTTCCAAATCCTCCCATTTTCCTGCAACTTTTGTAATTTTATTTCTCTTTATGGTCAAATAAAATTCCATTATTTCTGTGTTTTACTCATCTGTTAAAAGATATCAAAGGTGATTCCATTTTCTTGCTATGGTCAGTAGAGCAGCAATAAATATGGTGGTCAAATATCTCTGCAGGAGGATATAGAGTCCTTTGGGCACATGTCTAGGAGAGCAATAGCTAGAAAGTCTGGGTCCCATTTTCTTTCACTGCTCTACAATGCTTGCTTTTGTGCCAGTACCATGCTGGTCTTGTTGCTGTAATGTAGGTTGAGGAAAGGTAGGTCTGAATCCTCCAGTGGTGTCTTTCTAATTAGGGGTTCTTTGGCTAGCTATGATCTGTTGAGGTTCTATATGATTTTTAGAATTATTTTTCTATTTTTTGGAATAGAAAATATCTTTGGAATTTTGAGGAGGGGTTGCATTGAATCTATATGTTACTGTAAGACAGACATTTTCACAATTTAATTACATGGTGCAAAAGCATAAACCTTTTTGGCAACATCCAGTCTCTTCTTCAATTTCTTTGCTTGATGTCTTAAATTTCTCATTGCTGAGATATTGTACCTCCTTGATGAATCTTTCAGATTTAGTCAGTTTGGGAGATATCATTTTCAAAATTAGACTTCCAGGGCCCAATTCTTACCGCTTGTAGTGTCTCTCCTTGGGGGGGGGGCTGGATAAATAGTCGGATCTTTCCTCCATCGAAAGTTAAGATGAGCAGGAAAGAGGCCAGATAACTGCTCTTTAGCAAAGCCCTTGGCCTCCCCTCCTCTAGCGTTCCCAGCAGGTTCTGGTCTGAAGTCTCAGAATATGTCTGTACAAACTTTACCATGCCATTGACTTTTTTAAATAAGAAAAGAGCTACCAGGAGAGGGAATGTATGTTTTTTTTTTCTTCTTGGCACACTTCTTCATAGCCCATAAAGGCCAGGACTCTGGGCTTGGTTATTTTAATTCTGTGTTGTATTGGAGATTTATTTGTTGCTGTAAAACTGTCATGCTTACAAATGAGGCATCCATACAGTCTCTTTGTGTTTCATCTGAAAGGAAAATAATGATATTCATTGCCTCTCCCACCCTGTGGAGCTCACTGAGCAGTTCCTACAGTGCATAGCTGCACTGCTCTGGTTACAGCGATATCTTCCACTACCATTGTCAACCAGTTTTGTGAATAAGAGCTGGTTTTTAGGAAGTTAACATGAGAGAGAGAGAGTCATTCTTGTCTTTCTCTAAGTCGCCAGCTGGCAATAGAGAGTGGCCGCATTGTCTTAGTCAGCTGTGGTTCCCGCCTTCCCTTTTGAAAAGAACGAAATCTGCCTGCTTAGTTAGGCTCATTGTTCCGTAAAATCATATCTATTTTCTCCGGCCATTGTTAGTATGGATTGTGGATGTTGCATGCCGCCTGATGCATTGAAAATCCAGCTATTGAGCCGAGCCTGAGCTTTGCTTTGGCTCTATTGTTCCTTACCATTTCCAAAGAGCTTCTGATTGTGCACCTATTAACCACTCTAATATGCTTTCATTATGCGGATACTTGTCATTCTGTGATGGTTTCCATTGTAACTCAGTTAGGAGCAGCTTCCCTCAGGTTGATGGTGCTTCAGCAGACACCAGCAATGCTTCTACATCTAAACAGCATACACTGTGGCCCATGTGGTCTAGAGGTTAGGTCTCTTCATTCACAATCTGTCACGCATTCCCTCTGGCCGTCACTCTTGTGTTAGGTGCTGGACCCACAGACCTACAAGAACCCCACACCTCATAAGGGGAGAGGGCCAAGGAGCACATCCTCAAACAGACCTATTGCTAGTCTCCAAATAGCAGAGAGACTCCCTCTCCTGAAAAGAGAAGTCAAGGGCTGAGGCGCTCCAAGGATCACCGTTTTCAAGACTCACCAATTTCAGAGGACCATCCAGGACTCATTTTCATCTTCCTACTTCTCTACTCTCCACGTTCTAGCTCCATCCTTGTGCTCATGAGATAGCTGAATCAAAGAAAACAGCCAGAAACCCCTATTTCCCAGGAGCAGTGTATCTCATTAACAGTGAAAACATACTTCTGAAAACATGACCCCAGTCTGTCCCTTGAATCCTACTGAACAAAATGCATCATTTACTCACAGTTAAACCAAACATTAGTGAAAAACGTGGGTTGCTATGACTGACTTCAAATTATCAGAACCTCAGGATGTCAACTCAGAAGTTGACATTCTCTTTTAAACAAGTAACTGCAGGGAATACGGAATAGCTAAACAAAGTTATGAGTCTCTTAAGAAGCAGAAAAGAGCCAGACAGTGGTGGTGCATGCCTTTAATCCCAGCACTCTGGAGGCATAGACAGGTAGATTTCTGTGAGTTGGAGGCCAGCCTGGTGTACAGAGCAAGTTCCAGGACAGCCAGGACTCATAAAGAGAAACCCCGCCTCAAGAAAACAAAGTAAACAAAAACAACAACAAAAAAAGTAGTAAAGGTGAGCTTTGTGTCCTGGATGTTTTCATCTCCCTAAAATTCATACATTTGAAACCCAAGACCTACTATAATAGTAAGAGGTGGGACCTTTTGAACATGGTTCAGGACCTCTCTCATGAAGAAGAGGCTGTTTGTCACTGTGAGGACACAGAAGCATGGTGCCGTCTGCAACTTAGACAGCAGCTCTTGTCAGACCCACATCTGCTGGAACTGAATGTTGTACTGGAGGGCTCCATGAACCATGCGTTTCTGCTTTGTCTCAGTTTCCCAGCCCTAGGTGTTTTGTTATAGCATCCCAACAGACCTACGTGGAGATAATGCATGTCAGGTCAGCATCAATAGAATCTGCTGTAAGCACTTCCTGTCCAACTGGATGTTAATGTCTTCTAGATAAATGGCAAAAAGAATCCACAAATCTGTGGGGTTTTAATTTTTTTATTATAATACAGTGTCTTGTTATTTTATCGCTATAAGTCTAAAATCTATTTCTACTACTTATAAATTAAGTATAAAATGACAAAATTAATGAAAGGAAAACTGTCAAAATTAAAGCATCAAAGGATCTCATTCTGGCAATACAACCCTTTGATAATGACATATTGAATGAACTACTGTAGAAACTTCCTAAAATACACACAAACATACATGAATGGAGTTTACATAGCAGGGGAAAATGACTCCGCATATGCCATATACTATAGAAAGACCAGTGCCAAGTATGGGTTACCTCTTTTTTTACTTATTGGTTGGGGGATCACATAGACCTCCACAAATATTACAGGCTACTACCACTGTTTTGGTTACTCTCTAGAACTGTATGTGGCAAGACCTATTGCTTAGGATACTACATGCTTGAATCACAGGGCATGGAGAAATCAAGCTAGAACGGGCCAGCTTTCTTAGTGGCATGGATATTATTAGTAACCAACCACTTTCTGATTGTATTCTAGGCATGATCCAAAGGACGAAATTCGTGTCAGGAACTGTTAGCTGGGTCAAAAAGTCATAGACTCCAGTGGAAAACCTAACACTGCTAAATGGGCATAGTAATATGCTGCCCCTTCTAATCTTTAAACCCACAGACTAGTGTATCTCTCAACCCTCATCAGGTAAGACTCTTTTTGCAGTAGATAGTGATTAATTCAGAGACCTCCCCCACTGGTCAACCTGAAGAGACAAAGAGACTGTGGCATGCTCAGACCTAACTAGGACATCACTATCATGAGATTCCCCTCAAGGTTCAGGGATTATCCTAGAAGAGAGGGTAGAAAGACCATAAAGGTCAGAGGTAGTGAATATCTCCACTGAAAGAATATTTGCCAGACTTGACAGGGACACTGCTAACATGAACACACAGCAGCTGTGATTGCAAGCACAAGACCTATACAAGATCAAGACAAGCAAAATTCCAGCATGGATGAGGTTGAGGTTTCCCACTCATAGATGAAGCATTGTTGGCAACTGATAAACTGCTAGGGAAGGGAAAGTCAGTTATCTTTGGGGATACAGCCCTGAGAGGCTAGCTATGTTCCAGAAAATGGAATACCCATGTGCACATATATGCTACACTAAGTGGATAAAACAAATGTGTGTTCTAATGAGATGCATGTGTTGTTTAAGTTTACTTAAATGATTACTTCTCAGCTGGAAGTTTGATACTACAGGAGGCAGAACACCATCAATACTTTTCAGAGTTGGTCCATATTTTGATTTCATAATCACCAATGCTGGGAACACTGCTTTGTATAAAGATGTCCTACAAGATAAAAACACCATGTTTAGGCAATTTCAGAAAATACTGGAAATTCTGTCCTAATCCTAAGCCACAATTTATTTAACAATTATTTCACGAAACTCAAGTCAACTCAAGTAGCAATTTTTAAAATCAAACATTGTACTCAGTCTAAAGATGCTCTAATTTGATGTTCGTGCGCAGTAAGAAAATACTATCTTTTCATTATAATTAAACCATTATGCTTTGATAAGAATAAAATCTTTGCATGTACAATAAAAACACTGATCTCCATGACAACAATAGGCTCTAATCTGAGCTGAGACGGTCCACAGGGCTCTGTGGAGTCGAGTGGCAGGAGGGCATGCACTATGGTTTTAAGAATCAAGGATGCAGTGACGTCATGGGATGAAAGATGAACAAACCCTACCAGAAACTCCTCAGATACACTAAGTTTGATTTCTATTTAACTTGTGTGTGCCCATGTCTGTGTGTGTGCATGTGTGTATATGTACCCTGTGCAAGAATGTGTATACGTGTATGCCGAGGTCAGTGGTCAGTTTTGGGTGTCCTCCTCAATCACCACCTCATTCTCCACCTCATATGATGAGACAGGGTCTCTCTCTGAACCTAGAACTCACCTACCCAGCTAGATAACCTGGTTAGTGAGCCCTGTATCCACCTTCCCAGAACTGGGATTATAAGCACACACCTCTGTGCCCAGCTCTTTACGTGGGTTCTGGGGAATCAAACCCATGGCTTTATGCTTGCATGGCAAGTACTATACTGACTGAGTCATCTCCCAGCAGAATACTTGGAGTACCCCAGGTGTTTTTTGTTGGTTTGGTTGTTTTTGTTTTGTTTTGTTTTTGACAGGGTTTTCCTGTGTAACAGCTCCAGTTGTCCTGTAGGTAGCTCTGTAGACTTGAATGGCCTTGAACTCACAGAGACTCAC
>LOEQ01015787.1:0-13723 GCA_001685075.1 Bramus lutescens | reverse complement strand
GTGTGTGTGTGTGTGTGTTTCTAGTGCTAAAACAGGATGTAACAGAATAGCTAACATATAAAGAAAGGAAGTTTAGTTCATGGTTCCGGAAGGCTTATGGTTTCTGAAAGATTTGTTGAGGGAAAACACACTCACACATACAAGACTCTGTCCAACTTTTGTTGTCGGCATTCTTAGGACTTGCCTCTGTGCATGGATAGTTAGTGGTGAGAGAGACTGGAAGTCACAAAGGTTCTCCCACCAAACCCCAAAATCAACATATTCCTATCTCATCTTCCTTGTAGGTCATCTCAAAATGGCCCCTGAGAAGAACTGAGAAGCTGGATGCAAGTGACTGAGATTGAAAGGGACGCTGTGGGACTGTAGAGACAGCTTAGTGGTTAGAAGGTGTTGCTGTCCTACAACACCAGAGTTTGGCTTCCAGCGCCCAAGTCAGGCAGCTCACAATTTTCTGTAACTCCAGATCCAAGGCTGCCCCCTTCTGGTTTACTTGGGTACCTACACTCAGGTAGAATATAAACACAGTCATAACACATCTAAAAGTCTCAAATCATAAGTTTTATAAAACACACATCCATGTGAAGGCATCCCTGGGACCTTGGAAGGGTTTCTTATAGTGACAAACCTGACTGCTAAGTTTGATAGTAGCTTCATGGTAACCTTTATTGTTCAGGAGATGAGGGTTAAGAGCAAATCTCTGGGCTTGGATAGATATTTGAAGAGGTAGCATGAGTCACCACAGGCTGCCTCTCCTGGGCAGCCCAGAACATAAGAAGCAAAATGAAAGACTACGAGCTTTTAGAGAACATTGTAAATAAGCCAAGAAAAATATGCTGAGTCACATTACCATTCTGAAATTAAAAAATCAGCTACTTTATATGTATTAACCTAATGATATTCAGACAATAAACTACGACTAAATTAATATCTCCCTAGGTATAGGTTGATTTATATATTCCCCAAAATACATGTAGGCACCTAAATCCCAATAGCTTAAAATATCTCTTGAAATATAAAGCAGAATATAAACGATCAAGTTAAGACAAGGTCATGGGAGTGTGCCTTCGTCCAGTGCAGTTGGTACCTGCAGAGAAGGCAGAAATTCGAGCACAGAAATAGACATTGAGGGAGGAGATGATGAGAATCTGGAAAATTTCACCCACAAGCTAAGGCCGCTGGCATCCAGGAGGGAGAAGCAGGATGGATACATCCCTCAGAGTCTCCAGATGAGCTAGCTCAGTCCTTCAGACACTCCAATCTCAGACTGCTGCATCCAGAGGGAGAGAGGAAAGCCTTCTGCTGTTTTACTGTCAGCTTACAGTGTTGCATGTGGGGATGCCAGCAGCTGGCACAGTCACAGGCTGCCGAGGTCCTCACAGGGTCCTGCACCCTGAGTGTTGTTTCTACCCATCCATTCCAAGGTCGTAGCTGGCACAGTCGTGGGCTGCCGAGGTCCTCACAGGGCCCTGCACCCCGAGTGTTGTTTCTACTCATCAATCTCCAAGGTCGTAGCTGGCAGTCACTGGCTGCTGAGGCCGTCAGAGTGTCCTGTACCCTGAGTGCTGTTATTACCCCCCCATCTCCAAGGTCACAGAAGTAAGAGGGGAAACTGAGCCTTGAACCAGGAGGCTAACTCTAAGTCTACTCTATGCTTATGACTACACATAACACCAGCTTGGTGGGCATCTCCTTGCGTTCAATAATTATCTACATTTGATTATAAACATCTTTGTGTAATTCAAAGAACATTTTGAAGCTTTTGAAAACATCCATTGATTTTCTGAAATACCACGTTTTTAAAAATGTGCTTTAATCCTATTGATGAGACAGAAGGTTCAAGTGATACCAAAGGAGGGGCCAGTTAGACTGAATACCAAGACCAAAATTAGTCAGAACCCAAAACAAAGAGGTAGCTCCCAAGGCTTGCAAGTTTGAAAACTTGCTCTCTTTCCAGTAGCACTGTTCAGAGAGGCTGTGAGACCTTTGTCATTAAGAACTTGCTTGCAGAGTAATCAGGGTAAAGGCCTAGCCAAAGAAAGCCACTGAGGCAGGCCTTGAGGGTGGTACTCATTTCCTGTTCCAGTTGAGCTCTTTGTTTCCTGACCTCCAGAGAAAGAAGAAAACTGCATCCACAGCCAGCTCTTGCTCTTCTAGGCCCACATGTCTCCAGTTACCATGCCTTCTTCAGCACCGTGGACTGTGCCCTCTAACCTGCAAGGCAAACCAAAGCGCCCCTTCGCTTCGGTGATTTCTGTCCAGCATTTGTCACAGCTGCAAGGAAATTTTGGTGATGTGGTTGCCCAATAGGACAGAGGTGGAACCTGAGGTGCCTTGCAGGACATAGACATGGGACCAAGAAAGGGAGGGGAGAACCTGATCCTTATGCATGCCTTTAAAACCCATTGCTTCAGAAGTCCTAGGCCTGGAAGTAGAAGACAATTTCCCTTCCCTGCCCAGTCTGGTTTAAAACAACTCAGGAACAATCAAGAAGTAGATTTCTTTGTAAAAGAATTAATCTTGAGGAATATTTCTTAAAGGCGATCGAGTCTGGCATATGAAGACAGGTAGAACTGAAGAAAGGAGGAAAGATTCTAGCAGGAAGGACTGTGGCACAGGATGGCAAATCCATAACAGACAAATAAGGCAGATGAGAGATAAGGCAACACAAGGGAAGCCATCTGTGTCTATGAGAAGCCATGGCAAAGGACAGCGAGTCACCCAGCACATCAGACATTGGCTCATTTGGACCACAGACAGCCAAGAGTCTATGTTCTATGTTAGAATGTTATTAGAACATCATTAACTTTAAATTCTCTCTTCTCTCTCTCTCTCTCTCTCTCTCTCTCTCTCTCCTTTTTGCCTGTCATTTATTTATCATTTCTACCCAGCTCACATCCTCAAGGAGGTGAGTTGTCTTACATTATTAAATCATATAGAAAAATCCAAGGTAAAAGACAGATCAAAACTAATTAAGAATCAGGCATCTGGGTTTAATTAGTCACTGCCACTGAGTGCTCCAGCAAGCTTTCTATTAGCTCATGCCGGCTTCCAAGAAAAAGGAAGCCATCAAGTTCACTGAAAAGAGGTTATTTTATTTTCCAGGTACAATATTCTAATTCTATCCTGTTAATGTAAAAAGTGAACAGTAAGGGAAGATTTCACCTCTATTGTTGGCTTCAGCCCACACTTTTCACTCTTCCATTAGCCCAACTTCTGTGTCAAGTCTTTGCCCAGAGGTAGCCATGGCCAGTGCTCATCATCTCTGTCCGCAGACTTGCCAGAAGAGAGTCACAGGTTTAGGAAATAGCCACCTACCCTTGCTGCTTCTCTAGAAGGTGAAACTGAGGCCATGGAGGGGCCTTTCCTTTGCAGGGAGCTAGGTGGGTTCATCAGCTTTCTGCTGCTGTCACAGAATACCCAAGACAATCAACTCAAGGAGAGAAAAGGTTTGTTTGGCTCAGGGATTCAGACACTTAAGTCAAAGTGTGGATGGCTTGATTGCTTTTGGGGCTGCCATGAGATGGGACATCAGGGTGGGAGCATGCTCCCTGGCATATGGAAGGCAATATTTATTTAGGGTCCCATCTATTTCCTGCAATACAATAGACTTGCTGTGAAGCCTACTGAGGGTCTTTCTAAGCACTAGCGCTGTAGGTTTGGATTCTGAACCAGCTAAGCACCTGGGGAGAGCTGGGAGACCAAAATCTAAGGCTCCAGCAGGCTCTAGTCTCCTTTATGAACAAAGCCAAGCTTCTGGTCTACCTTGGGAGACAGAGGAAGAAAGCCCCAAAGTGTAGATTGAGGCCTGGTGGCTCCCTTGTGGGGATCTCTGGAGAACTTCCTGCCAGCAGGTCAGGGTACAGCTCTTTTTGCTAAAGTTACAGAAATTCTCTCGAATCGTCTCTCGAAAATGGCAAACTAATAAAACTTAAAAAAAAAAGAACCTTAATCCTCAACATTACCATCATGGTCTGACTCTGAAAGATTCCCCCATGGATCTGTGTGTTTGAACACCTGATTCTTATCTGGTAGGTGACTGTGGGGCCTGGATGTTAGAGCTTAATCCCCGAGGCCAGACTTGAGAGTGATAGTCTTGGCTCTGGAAAGTTCCATTCTGATTCCTGGTCAGTTGACACCATGTGACCAGCTGTAAGCTCCTGCCAGCCTGGACCAAGTCGCTCTGCTTGCCTACCCTGGCATGGTAGACCATATCTCCTGAAACCACAATATAACCTTCTCCTTCCACAAGCTGTCTGTGTTGGTATTCTGTCACAGTGGTGGGAACAGTACCTACCAAGTCTCCATTACCCAGACTCACACAGCACCAGTGCTATGGTTTCTTTTCATTAACTCACTAATGTCACAATACATATATGTTGAGCTGTTACAGCTTTTTCTTCCAGCATCAACCCAATGCAATTAAAATGAAATACCTAGAGATACTAGAAGAACAAATGGTCAAAATTTCCCGTGGACTCTCCCTTTCAAATGGAAACCCAGCAAACCTTTGGGGAAAGCCCTACCCACTGTTGAGTTGTAGAGCTGGCATTCCTGATGAGAGACTCAGTATTAAAATGTCAGTGTCAACTTAAAAAAGGTCTCCGAGGCTGAGACCATATCTCAGTAGGGCCAGAGTTCAGTCCCAAGAACCTACGCAAAATAAAGCTGGGCTCAGTAGCAAATGTTTGCTCTCAAAGTTCAGAGTGGACAGAATCTGAGGGGATCTCTAGGGCTCGCTGGTCAGGTAACCTTTCCTAATCAGTGAGTTCTAGGCCTGAGAGAGGCCTCATGTCAAACAAACAATCAACCAAAAAGATGAGTGGCAGCTGAGGAAGGGCACCCAAGGCTGTTCTCTGGATTCTAATTTCCTCAAGGACAAGCATGTGCAAACACACAGAGAGTGTAGAAGGGGGCATCTCTGAAGCTTTGATGCCAGATATAGAAATGAACTACTTTTATAGGGAAAGAGCTGCCCGGTCAATTTCTACTGTGAGCAGAGACTGTTGATTTTCCAGACACCTTTTTTTTTAATTGATTTCTCTTACTTTTATTTTTTAATTTTTGCTTTTTTGAAACATGGTTTCTGTGTGTGTCTTTGGCTGTCCTGGCTCTCACTCTGTACACCAGGAGGTCTTTGAACACACAGAGATCTGCCTGCCTCTGCCTCTTGAATGCTGGGGTTAAAGGCATGTGCCACCACACGCAGCTAGCTCAGTTAGTAGAATATGAGACTCTTAATCTCAGGGTTGTGGGTTTGAGCCCCATGTTAGGTGCCATTAAGTAAATGGACACTGCCCGTTTGTTTATGACTGCCCAGACCTGAGTAATCACACAAAAACTGTATTAATCACAGCACTGTTTGGTCAATGGCTCAGGCATATTTCTCGTCAGCTCCTGTATCTTGAATTAACTCATTTCTATTATTTTATATTTTATCATGAGGCTTATGGTTTGTTACCTCTTACTTCTTTGGCAGCTGCATAGTGTCTCTCTGACTCTGCCTTCTTTCATCCTCTATCTCTGCTTGGATTTACTACTTGCTATATTCTGCCCTGCCATAGGTCAAAGAAGCTTCTTTTTTAACCAATGGTAATAAAACATAATCACGGCATACATATGGGAACCCCACCTCATTCCCACCTTATGAAATACAATCCCAGATGGTACACAAATATTTCCCAGGCAGTCTGTAATAAGGGTGGGTTCTCAGGCTCAACATTGTCAACAGTCGGGCATAGGTCATTCTTTGGTGAGCTGCACCATACAATACCCGATGCTTAGCATGCAATTGGATGTCTGCTCTGTGCATCTGTGCATCTTGTCCTTTTGAAAAGAAAAACAAAATGGAGAACACCCCTGAGGGCAAAGAGAAGAACCCTAGCTAAGGTATGTTGTCCTTGATGGGGTAGCAAGGCCCTCCTAAGAGCTGCCCTAGCACTCAGATAGATTTGGAGTTGTAACTCAGATTTCTGAGCCAAAAATGAAAGAAAATGTTTTTCTGTGAAAACTTTTTAAGGTTGAGCCTTACTGCTTGGATGCCCCTGTAATTTAAAAAGCCTAATATGACCTCGGGAGAATTTCTGAGTTTTTTGTAGCTCTAATGAGGTTACCAGGATGGAAGTTACCATAGGCGTCTATGAAGAAACACAGAGTTTTCACCTTCACCATCTTATTTAAATCAGAATGAGTTGCTCATGTACAAGTACACAATTCTCAGGAACAAAAATACTCATCCTTCAGAAATATTAACCAACCATAATATTTTAAAGTTTGTGTGTCATTGATACAGCTACTCTCGTATGATCATAAGGTCATAGAGTCGACTTATCAGAGCACCATGGCCAGCCCAAATGGAGATATTAAAATCATATCTTTCATGTAACAGTAGATGCATGTCGTCCTGATACCTGGGACAATCTAAGAAACATAGACATTATGGGATTCTTGCAATGCTACCTAAATTCACACGAAACACAAGAAGTATCATTATTTTATATCATGTCATAGAATGAATGTGGAATTTTGATCTGACAAATTTTTTTCTCACTTATATTTTGACAAGTAGTGTTATGATTCAGACTTTTAGAAACATAGGATATATGAAGGATTTTACAGAGAGAGAGAGGGGGGAGATTAACCCATTATTCATTTATTAGAGGATTAATCCATAAAACAACTCTTTTTATGCATTAAAGAGAAAGTGGGACACAGATTTGAGTCTTGAGAAAAGCATTATGGGTTTTTTAATAATTTTATGTGTATAGGTGTTTTGTCTGCATGCATATCTATGCACTATATGTATCCTAGGTGTCTGTGGAAGGCAGAAGAGAATGTCAGATCTCCTGCAATTGGAGTTCAAGATTGTTGTCAGCCACCCTGGGGTGCCGGGAATTGAACCCAGTTCCTCTGGAAGAGCAGCCAGTGCTCTTACCCAATAAGGCATCTCTCTGGCATCACCATGTTTTCTTCAACCATTTTATAGTGGCCTGAAAGAATACAGCAGTGTTTCATTCAAAATGTGTGTTTATAGTATATAATTGTATACATTTGTATGTACAAGAACACATGTGCCTGTGTGTATGGAAGCCGGAGGTACATGTTTCAAGCCTTCTCTTAACATTCTCCGCTTTATTCCTTGAGATGTGAGATGGGGAGTCTCTTTCTGAACCTGAAACTTACCAATTCAATAAGACTTCCAATCCCTCCTGTCTCTGCTCCCTGGCCCTTGCTACCTACCATGCCCAGCTTTATTCTGTGGTTCCGAGGATACAGTCTCAGGCCCTCGTATATTTATGGCAAGCACTTTACCCGCTGATCCATGTCCCCAGCTCCCTAAACTAGTTTTGCATAAAATCTAAAGCATTTTAGGATTAAGTTACGTGCAAGGCTACAATTTACTTAAATGTCCCACAGGGTGATGAATCTGTAATTTGTGGGCAATTGCTATCTTCCATCCATCTTGGGAGAATGATACCGGAAGAATTAATTTCTTGATGATGGAGTCGTTGTTCCTCAGGAAAAGGCTCTGAACTCTGTGGGACAAAAAATAAGCCACCTGGAGAGACCACTGAGGTACACAGTGACTTGTAGCATGCAGTTGGCATGCAGCATTGTGAATACTAAGAGACACGGACACGGAACACACCAAAGATCCATATGGAGAAGTCCTGTGCAGCTGGTCATCTGATTGCCCATGCAATCTTGTGCCCTTGACATTAAGAGCCCACTGGCTGAGTGACAAGGTCCCCAAATCCACATTTGTTATTTCCACAATGAAACTGAAAGACTCCTGCCAAAATCTATTACAGCCTGATTTTAGAAAGGATACGTTGTTTATTAAAAACACTGGGCCTAAGGAGCTGACAAATCACCATCACTCCCCTCACAGGGTTATCTTGATTCCATGGTCAGTTCAGTCTGCTCTGACTTCCTGGCAGGTCTGTCGCAACAAGGAGGCAAGCAGGCCCAGCTGCTGCTCAGAAATGCAGTCTCTGGGCCAACAATTTCCAAGGTCAGTGTGAGGGTGTGTTGCGTCAGATTCTTCTGAGAATCCACTGGAAATAAACATTCCAGGTCTCACCCCAAAACTCCAAGATCAGAGTCTACATAAAGAAGGCAGGGTGTTGTTCATCACTGCCCACGGTCCCTTAGTGTGATCTTGAGCTTATTCCGAGTTCACTCAAAGCAGGGCTGGAGAGGTGGCTTAGCAGTTTACACGACTAGCTGCTCTTGCAACAGACCAGGGCTCCATGCCCCATGCCAGCATGTGTGCTGAACAACTCACAACTGCCTGAAATTCAAATTCACTTGAACTGGGTGGGGCTCTTCAGGCCTCTGCAGGTGCTCACACACATGCTATTCACTCACACAACACTCGGACCTACCAATAAATACAAATAAAAAAGTTTAAATTAAGTCAGTCTTAGAAAAACAGAAATGATGCTATGTGCTGTGAGTCCCATTATCCCTTGCTAGAATTCATCCCTAAGGACCTAACCTCCCTCCATTAGGCTACTCTTCCTAAAGGCGCCACCAGCTCCCAACAGAACTATCATCTGTGGACCATACCTTCAACAGTTGCACTCTGAAAGATGTTATCCAGAATTCAATTCAAGCTTTGATATCCATTATATCCCACAGCACTTCCAGGTATGAACATGCCGTGAGAAACAGAAGAGCAGAACTTTCTAGAGATGTCTATGTGAATAAGGCAAGGTTCACGGTACAATGCAGTCAACCTCTAGAGGAGCCTCTGCCACACCCAACATAGTGGATGGCTGCCAAGGCAAAGCATGATGCCCTCATTGTGTGGAATCCCATGGTGAAAGAGTAGTCATGTGACCCAGGCCAACAGGGAGCACCATCTGCTACAGATCTGCAGTACATATTGCCATCTCTGGATTCCCAAACCCCACAGGATGATGCCAGTCTTGTTTGAGGTAACATCCCTTTGAATTATTTGACGACGGAATGTTTCTGTAGTCACATATTCTCACATCACGCCAATCCACAGCTCTACAGAGCATGCAGTGGGAAAATACTGTGAACATCCAGGTAAGTCCAATATCCCATGCTAACCACCCAGAATCTTTTCACGGTAGGACTCCAAGTAGTCGGCAGCTGCCCAGTCAAGTCAACAGGACCTGTGATTGAATCTCCAGACGATAGGGAGATTGGTGGGGTACAGTAGAGAAAGCCAGAAAAATATTAGAAGAGTTTCCCATGCCTCCCAAATTCATGTTGGATGTAAAGAAGGAGAGAAAGGACATCCAACATAAGTAACAAGCTAGAGATGGGACAGTCAAGGATAGAGTCATGAACATCATCAGGCATACAGAAAATTTGAAGGATCGTTGGTAAAGAAAGAGAACTGGGCAATCCTCAAACTTAGAGGAAAGACTTAGGGGAGTCAATCTGCCTGACACTTTTGAGAAAAGATTCCTGATTTTGGAAACAATTCCTGCTATCAACGGAGCACTTGCTACTTGCAGATGGTGTTCTGGGCATCATGTGCTTTCCTTCGTGAGTACCTTGAGGCAGCTGCTAACACTGTTTTACAGATGAGGAATCCAAAGTGTGGATTGGCGAGTGAAGCTATCCAGAGTCCCCAGGTTACTCACTCTTGTCTTCCTGTGAGCATTGCACCTGACAGAAGCAAGTTAAAGAAAAGTGGGTTGTCATTGTTGTTGTTGTTCATGGATTCAAGGGTTTCAGTCCATCATGGTAGTCCAGCATGCCATGAAAGCTAGTCACTTTCTTGTGGACCAGTAAAACAGAGAGAGTGCGATAGGAACCAGGGGTCTGGTGTAACCTTCAAGGCCAGCCCTCGGTAACCTACCTTCCGCCAGAAAAATCTTACCTCTTAAAGGCTCCACACAGTCTCCCAAAATAGTGTCACAGGACAAATGTTCACAATATGAATCTTTGGGGGGTCACAGGCAGAATGTTATAGTTTGAATTTGAAATGTATCTTGCAACTGTCTCTCAGGCATTAGCACATGAAAGAAAGGAACTAACAAATTAGGGAAGCTGCAAACACTGAGCCCTGTTGCCTCACAGATATAATCCAAATACTCCAGGTGCTGAGCATGAGGATTGCCTCAAGTTTGAGGCTAACCCGGGCTACAAATAAGTTCCAGGCCAGCCTTTCCTCAAAATAATAATAATAATAATAATAAGGAAATAGACCCTACAGTATAAGTAGAGAAATAAGTACATGAAATATGCTTATCATCTTTAATTGCTAGGCATGGGTGAGGGGAACCCATTCTCAGGCAGCTTCCTTCCCATAAGCCACTTTGGCTCTGTGTATTGACAATGCTGAAACACGCATGCCCTTCAGCTCCACCATTGTGCTTTTAGGAATATGTTGTCAGTACACATGCAAATGTCCACTCACTGAGAAAGTAAGTGATCAGTGTGGCAATGTGCACAGTCACACACAATACAGGGATTGATCAAATGACACACAGGAGAAAAATGAAATTACAGGCTGAATTTCTAGTTAACACTCATTAGATGCTTTCATGGGCTAGATACTGCACAAAAAAGACTCAGCATGTAGTATCCAATTTAACTCTAAAAACACTTATAAAGGGGCCATTATTATTATGGCTATTTTCTATGGGAGGAAATGGTCATTCGAAGAGATGATGTCACTTGGTTAGATTCACACAGTTAGTTAGAGACAGCCTCAGGGGTGGTCACCAAGGCCTTGCTTGAGACCAGTGGTTTATCTGCTTCTATGTCCAAGGTGATGGATATGCACTCTGAAACACGCAAAGGTTCCTGGGTTCCTCACTGATGTGACAGATGGCAAGGTGAAATGTGACAATCACATTTTTGTAAAGTGTCTTCTATGTGACACCCTTGTGTTCTGTGTTTCTGAATACACACGCATGCCTGCATGCTCCCGTTTGCACTAAGGCTAGAGCCATTCACATGCCAAGCTGTCTCAAGGTGACTGGGTTGTGGAACAATGGAGGCATCCCTGTCCTAACTTCCCTGCTGTCTGCTCTAAGAGGAGCCTGGATTGTCTGAGCACTAGCACTTCTCAGAAACCTTTTTGAACTTGAACATAAGATAGCCTTAGAGGTCAGAGGCTGTTACACACTAACCATTCTCATCTTCTTCCAGGAAGAAGGTAAAACCTAAAAAAACTCAAGTAGGTGTGTAGTGGTCTCTTGGCCAATCAGCAGCAGAAACAGAATGGGGCTATCTGCCAGCCCTGGCTCTTGCCACCGTTCTCACTTGCCCACAAAAGTACCTGGCAGCGGTTCCCTGTGCAGTGAGGCACAGTGGGACCCTGAGCCCACTCATGCTCCCATGCGCCAACCCACCCACTACTGAGCTCTGTTCCGAGCACACCGAGCCCTGCCTTGGTGCTGGTGAGACAAAAGGCCTGAAGAAAAGACACCAGGCCTGGTCGTCCGTTGGCTTCCAGACAGCTCTGGATGATTTTCTACAAGCCAGGGGTTCTGAACAGAAGTGTGTCTCGGCTCCCAGCAACACCCCCAAACTGTGCTCTGTAGGGATCGTGACTTGGTTAGAGTGGCCCACACCAGAATATTTGTGATACTAACAGATAGCCTGTAGTGAAGAGCAGTTGCCCACATATGTCTGCAGGCATCAGTGTCTTAGCCAGGACCTGGATCCAATCCGTTTCATCCTCGCTTATTGCTCTTCAGGTCCGCTGGTGCAGGATCCACTCTGCCAGAAGCCTCGATGTGAGCTGTGTTCATCCTAATCTGTCACTTCTAATCCCACAGAGGTGAAGAGGGAGAAGGGGTAAGAGGATACTGGCACGCTCCACCATACTGCAGACAAGTCTGGCCTGCCTCTCGGTTGGGAAGGGAGCAGAAACAAGGGAAGGTCTGAGAACCATTGGAGAACCAGGGCCAGGAACCAGGCAGTGTTGACTAAGGGCATTCTGGTCTCTGAGCAGCATGAGGTGATAACAGTTGTCAGAGTTGCAGAGTCCTGTGATTTAGCATCCCCACACAGAGGTGTGACACATGACTCTAAAAACAGCCTACTAGGAGACAAGCCAAGACTGACGGGTCCTCTCTGGCCCCTCCTCCACAAGCCAGACTGGAAGATGGGGCTAGGGCACAGTGGCCAACTATGGAAAAGAGACACAAAGGACAGCCTAGAAGGTTCTACCAGCCATGGCTGCCAAGTGGCATGAGCTGTCACGGGCAAGCCAACATACCTCTCAAAGAGTAAAATTCAAAATGATGGTCCTGTCCAGTGGGAAACAGAAAACTCATACAATGAAATGGGACACAGAGATGGGAACAGTGCACAAAAGAATTAAAACCTTTGTAAAAGCACAGAAGCTATTGTGCCATGTTGCCAGTGGCATCGGGGGCTGCTCACACCAGAATACCTTTCATTCAGTTGCAAAATAGAACAAATTTTTCCTAATTTGAATAGTAACAGAGAGGTTTAACTAATAATAAAAAGACACACATCTGAGCTCTACTTTGTTCCCATTTCCTCCCTAGATCTAGTTTCGTCTGTCCTCCTTGTACAAGCAGAACTAGCCACACACTATACAGCATAGCGAGCCTGAGATCTCCCAGGAAGATTCCAGAAGCAGGCTTTCCTGGCCACCTACCAAGAGAGGTACAGGAGGGCCAGTACTGCTAAAGACCCCTTGCTGTAAGCACCAGGGTGGGTCCTTACATTGGCCAACTGTCACACTCCTGTTTACGGATTTCTGTTTCTCGCAACCTGTGCTTCCTACAAGGAGGGCATTAGTGGAGTAGAAAAGAAGTCTCCGCAGCAAAACTGTTAAACAAATAGCAAAAGCCTGGTATTGGGTTTGTGAAAAATTCTCTCTAAGCGCGGTGTAGAAGGCTGGAAAGCTCGGGCCTCTTCCTACAGCTGTGAGCGCTGATAAGAGCTTTATCCAATTTACAAGGCAGGAGAAGGAAATAATCACATGCGATGGAATTGGACAAATCACCCATCCAGCTCCCAACAATTAGGAATGTAATACAATTACAGCATGCCGGGGCAGGGTCCTGGCAGTGCCAGAGTCTTCCCTTCCATGCAGCAGTGCAAATCTGGAATTTTGATGCTTACAGCCTCCTGAGTAACCACAAACTATAGGCAACTAACAATCTAAACAAAGCCATAAACAGAGAAGTGGACAGCATACATGCCATGAATCTCCCATTTCTGTCAGCTGTCTTCAGGGTGATCCATAGATCCCAACACTATGTCAGAGAAAACACTTTGGCTAGTGTCTCCCATCTAACCCCAGAAATTCTATCCAATATATCAGGGAAAAGTTTATATTCTAATGATAAGTCCTTCGAGAGACGAAGAAGGAGTCTCCTTATGGAATGCATGCAGAGAACTGAGTAAAAGAAAAAAGACTTTACTGGTTTCAACCTATACTTTCTCCCACTTCTACCAGCTTTGGGTCAGCTACCACTGTCGAGAGCAGGCTGGCTCTCTTCACCTGCAGAGCCAGCAGCCGTAATACAATTCTCCCCCACCAAGCTACCCTGTGCCACCAGATATAGTGAGGCTCAATGGCAGAGGTTAACCGTTAGGTGAATGCGACAATTTAAGAATCCTTGTGATTGCCTGGCCGTGGTGGGGCACGTCTTTAATCCCAGTACTCGGGAGCCAGAGGCAAGTGGATCTCTGTGAGTTGGAGGCCAGCCTGGTCTACAAGAGCTAGTTCCAGGACAAGACCCAAAGCTACAGA
>LOEQ01015786.1:3813-14702 GCA_001685075.1 Bramus lutescens | reverse complement strand
GAAAAGGTCGAGATTCCACGGCTAAAGTCATTAGCATAAATGCTTCAGAAGACACTGACTGGTGTATATTGCCTGCATATGCAAATGAGGTAAGTGAGGCCTTTATTCTTCTAAAAGAGTAACGGGAGGGAGAACAAACAGATATGGTGACGTAGCATTTAATGGGTTTTACTTTGTGAAACTGACACAGAGAGACCAGACTGTTCTTACAGAGCCTTGGTAACATGCTTCTTCAAGTCGAATCAGTCCTGCAAGAGGTACATGCAACAGAGTTTTTACACTTACCGACTCACTAGGAAAGTTAAGGCCTTATACAGAATGGTTTGCACATGACATATCCTGAGAAAGACAGTCCTACAAAATGTTCCCTGTTATTTAACCTTTAGAAGGATTGATTTTCTAAAAGTTGATATTCTTTAGAAAATAGATGTATTCTTTTATGACTAAAGAATATGCAGATAAAACATCATAACAGAACATTCTGGAGAAATGAGCTTAACATAACCATGGCATGAGACAGGCTTGGGCTACATATTGATTTACAACAAGAGTATCAAACCTGTCCTCTGTGGACTCTAGAATACCCTAATTTAACTCCAAGAATCACTTTGATAATTGTCTCATGGGAAAACTAGATGAAAGACTGGTCCTGGGGTGGATTAAAAGATTTGTGGCTTCTGAACACCAACATAAAAGCTCATAATTTTCAGTTTTTACTAACTGTTTACAACACTAAGTCCACTACTGAGATATGCTAAAAGATAGTTTCATCTGTGACTGCACTACTGAAATACGTTAAAAGATATTTCAAAACTGTTGAAGGAGTCCTGAAATCATTTAATACACATCTTACTTCAGACATCTGTAGACATGATCTGCAGCGTAACACACACTTATTTACAGGTGTTAACACAGCCAGTCTCCACACAGAAACCAGTATTAACACCTGATACTGGGCTGTCAGGTGAAGCCAGTTAGGCACAGATTTCAAAATGTTGGCTTTGACATCTCTTTGCATATAGTTGATCCTCTTATAAATGTAATTATTAAGCTTTACAAATGAATTGTCTTCATGTACACATAATTACTCAGGGTCACGGCTGTCTTGTGACATTGCATTATGTATTTTCTGTCAGTCTTCACAAAAGCTTTTACAATATGAATGGGTTCACTCAGCTCGTTAGAATGCAACAATGCCATCCCGAGTAATGAAACCGCTTTGGAGTTCAATGGAAAGAACAAAATCCACTCGGCTGCTTGAATTTTAGATGACTATTTGGTACAGATGAGCACTGGAGTATACGAACGACTTTGAATGATGTCAGTTGTCATGTGCTATGAAATGAATTGTGTGATATATTTTCCCCTTTACCAACTTCTCTGAAATTTGAACACTCACTCAGTTACGTGGACAAGAGTGAAGAACATTCATGAGTAAATGCAGGAAAACAATTCACCATCCTCGGGGGGGGGTGGGGTGGCAAGAGTTTGCAATGTCAAGTAATCAGAGGACATAAAGTAGGTGGGTTCAAAGCTGCAAACTGCTCATATTTAACAATTAAGATCTTCTTCCCTGCTGTACAAAGGAAAATATATAAAGTAGATATCAAAGCTCACAAAGACTAAAATTGTTAATTATTCCGGACATAATCCTTGCTTTCAAATCATGGCTTTGTCCAAACAGGCTATGGTATCTGACTTTAAACACAAGTTTAAACTGTTATGAATGTGGAGCTATGAAACAGGTTAGCAGAATGCTCTATCTTTTGTCTACTATCTGTATCTAGATTCTGCAGAAGGTAATATTTGAAAAGAAGATTCATTATTGCTTAGAGGTTTGGAAAATTACTGTGACAAATTAGCAGATAAAGCTCACTGGCTTTCAAGTTGTACAAGTTGGCCTTGCTATAGATCCTCCAGCATCCCGAAATTACAGTTGTTTTCCTTGGTTTTCAGGCTGTAAAGGTGGAAGATCTGGTTCTCACTCTGAAAACTGCTTGTGACAGCCACAATCTGTGGTGTACAAAGCAACGGACACAAACAGATAACATTCACTAAGATTATTCTTTAGATCGATGTGTTCATACTAACACTTGGTGACCTCTAAACTTCTAATCCTTTGCCCATCTGAATTCCTGTTTGAGGACAGACATTTCCAGCCTGTTCACAAGTAACTGAGCTTCAAACTCAGGTCTGAATCCTCAGCCTTCCCTCTACAGGCGTGATTAGGTCAGTCCCACTATTGAGCAAACCTTTCTACTCAGACTTCCTCAAAAACAAACTTCTCTGCTAAACAGGGAAGTGGCAGCACGAACAACGCTGCCTTTAAATGAAAGACACCAATTTTAGGGAGAAACAGGCAAACATTAAGCACACTTGGGTATTTTTTTCTAATTTCGGCTTTAGCTCTTAATATTCCTTGTCTATTTTAACCTTGGGTTTCCCTTCAAAGCGTGGAGTGATTCTTTTTCTGTGAGTCTCTTTTTCCCCCTTCAGTTTTTTCAGCCTTTCTTTAAGGGATTAAAATCTTATCCACCACGGTCACTTATCAAAAGCTTTGAAGCCTTTGTTATTCCCAGGCCATTTATATTGTAATCTTGTCTCAGTTTCAGTCGGCCTCTTTATACGTATATATTAGAGGGGAAAATGCTTCTTTATTCATTCCCAAGTTGCTAGCGCCCATTTCTCGGCTGATTTTTGTGCTTTTCACCCAATATGGGGGTGGGTGGGCATCACAGTAGTTTCAGAAGGCTGAGTCCTTCCAGGGAGCTATTGTTTAATGGAATGATTTTATTCACTCTGAGCTTGCTGCATCCTCCGGTCTCACCCCCCATGCATGGAATGGGTCTTTCAGAGTCACAGTTTGCCCACTTTGAAGAAATCCAGGCCTTTTTGTGCTCTCTCTCAGAATTTAACTCTTTCAGGGACTTAAACTCAGCAGGAAATGGCCTTAATCAGAATTATATGGCAGATCTACAAAATACTTAATCAAAATTACCATTTATGTCCCTGATTCCTAGAATAGTAATTATCTCTCCCCCTGGCCAGTTTCTGTTCTGTGTCTTTTGAAATGTGTTTGCGTCCATAGGATTCTTGAAAGGCAAGTGGTCAAGAGAGATTGGCTGGGGCCAAAGGAAGAAAGAAATTCAGAGTGAGGATTCTGGCCAGTGCTTGGGCAACACATCCTTCGTATTTCCTAACTACAGCCTTCGCACGACTGACTTGCTCAGTTCCTGGCCTCAAAGTCTCCAACCTGACTCACCAGATACCTAGATTATGCTACAGGATGGGGGGAAAATGTTTCAAATTTGAGATCTTTGCTTTGGCTCCAACCAACTTTTAAATCCCACATGTCCCGTGGTTGACTCGTCACCAGATGTCCTTATTTCCTCCCACCTTTGAATTCCCAAGCAGTCAGATAAAATGTTACAAAATACTCCTACCTCCATATTTACCAAACAAATTTCTATCTGTAGCCTCAAACTCCATCTAAGGTATGTCTGTTAGCTCTAATTAAACAGTTGTTGCATGGTCGGTCTCTTCAAAATTGTAGATAGAATGCCCCCTGTGATAGTTAATATTGATAGCCAGCTTCATAGGATCTAGAATTACCCTGTAGACAACTCTCTGGGCACAGTAGTGGGGGCATTTTTTGGATTAGGTCAGCCTCTGGCCGTGCCTGTGAGAGATTATCCTGAATAGGTTAATTGAGGAGATCACCATTCCCTGGGTTTGGGCCATAGACTACAGGGAACAAAGGAAGCTAGATGAGCAGAAATATTCATTGTTCTCTGCTTTCCATCTGCAGATAATATGGGACCAGTTGCCTCAAGCTCTTACCACCAGGATGTCCCTGCAGGGCTGGACTGCTCCCTTGAACTGTCACCAAAATAAGCCCTTTCTTCTTGAAGTTGCTTTCACCACAGCAACAGGGAAAGTAAGTTTCACTCATCCATGCCCAAGGATACACACTCTTATTCTTGGAATATAAGAGCATGCTGTGTCACATGACCAGGAACTTTGCAGACATAAGAAAGGTTACAGACCTTATAGTATAGAGAGTAATCTGGATTATCTGCCAGGGCACCCATTAAGTCACTCACACCTTTGGAAGCAGAAAACTTTCCCTAGCGAGAGTCGGAAACGTTGCAAATTATAAAATGGTAAGCGTGAGGATTCTGCTCCGTGGTTACCCCACAGGTGGAAATTGCAACATGAAACACATGAAGAGATGAGATCTAGAAATAACCAACAAGCTCAGGACACTTGGGCCTTAGAAGAGAACTGAAGCTTGATTTTCCACCAGGTGTTTCCATCTGCCCATCCTGAAGATCATCAGGGGACACTGAAACCATCACAGTGGAAACTGGGCATGGTAGAGCATACCTTAATTCCAGCAATCAAGAGGCCAAGGGAGAAAGACCACAAACGTGAGACTAGCTACTCTCTGTAGTTCTTGCCCATGTTGGGGTAGGCTTTCCTGTGATACAGCTGTCTTTGAGTTTTCCTATAAGTAGCCCCAATAATGGCTCACACTGATGGGATCATTCATCTGGTTTGTCTTTGGTGCTGTATCTGGGGTGAATAGACACTTGTCTCCCAGGAAAAAGTAACACATAACATAGGTGCAGCCGTATGCATTATGGGGTGTGAATAGAATCTCTGCACTTCACCTGCTAAAGGCCAACAGCATGTTCTCTGCCATTTGTGACGTATCTCCAAGCATTGACAAATGCCACAGGGAGCCAAAATGTCTCTGATTGAGAATCACCAGTTCATAGCCCTTGACCATCTCAAACTTGACTCCCTCACCACAGAAAGAACTTTCCATGTTAGAGTATATACCGGTCTTTCTCCTTTACATGTATGGAGTGTATATGTGGCTCCCCTTCTCTCTTTAGGCCGTGGTTTAGCAGTCTGAGATAGCATTCCAGCAGCATTTCTCCTTTCGCAGCTCGACCTTCCTGTGTGCGGCAGGGGTAGGGCTAACTCCTTACGTGGCAGGAGGTCAGGAGCAGCTGCTGAGTCCTTCCCTAGCATGTCTCCATGACCTGACACGGGTAGGTGCATGCCAGAGTCTTTGAATCACAAACCCTGGGTCCTGTGCAAACGTTAGTCAACAACCCCCAGTGTTGTTCTTCTTTTTTTCTTTTAATGCATTTTGTAACACAGTTATTAAGCAGTAAAAGTTCAAACAAATAACCTCAGGGAAAACCTGGTACAACAGCATGAGTCAGAAACAAATCGCTTCTTCAACTTAATTCTTCCTGAGCTTTTGACCTTCATGAAATCTTCTTAGCTTAAATCATTTTATCCTTAAAAACTGTATTTTATCACAGTTTGGCAGTTTTTTCTTTGTTGTTCATTAACACAAGAAAGGTCACACCGTTAGATAAAGCCCAGTGGCAGGAAAACCACACTAATTTGCCAATGGGCAACACGAAAAAAAAGTGACTTCATTTTTTATGTTGTCCTATAACTCTTACCTTGGGGTTGCTTTTAAATGTTATCACTCAATACTGAAAGTTATGTCTAAAGTAAATGCCGCAAAGTACACAGAAGAAACAAATTACTTAGAGCTCCAAATCTAAACTCATGGTTATCTCATACAAGTAAGAGTTAGGAAGGTGTCTAAAATAGCGTACCTGAGGTTTGAAGAGCTAATAAATGAAGCAGCTACAGCTTATAGACACTGGATTTTGCGTATTCCTCCCTGGTTTTTAAGAAAATTTATGAGAGAGAGAGAGAGAGAGAGAGAGAGAGAGAGAGAGAAGCAGATAGAGAGAGAGCCTATGCATATGGGGTGTGTGTGCATGTGGGGTGTGTATGTGGTGCACCTCCATGTGTGTGGGTCCACACCAAAGGAGACCACAGGGTATGTTGGATGTCCTGTTCACTCACTCTCTGTCTTGTTTTCTTGGGACAGGGTCTCTCACTGAACCTGAAGTTAGTGTGGCCTACTGGCCATCAATTGCCAATAACTCCTCAGCTAGAGAGACCTCATGACCCCCCCTGTTCTTATGCAGCGAGGTTGGTTTTGCATAGGTCTTATACAGGCAACCAGAGCTTCAAGTTCCTCAGTGCACATCAGTTTTGTCTTTGGCTTCGGTTTTGCTCTGGTCCTTTCTGATCTCTGGCTCTTTTCCTTGAATTACTAATCCAGCGGTTCTCAATCTGTGGGTCACAACCCATTTGAGGGTCGCATATCAGATATCCTGTATATCAGATATTTATGTTACGATTCATAACAGTAGCAAAATTACAGTTATGAAGTTACAACAAAATAATTTTATGATTGAGGGTCACCATAACATGAGGAACTGTATTAAAGGGTAGAACCATTAGGAAGATTGAAATCCTTCTAATTTACCTCTATCTTCCAGATGTTGGGATTACAGCACTCGCTACCACACCTGATTTATGCAGTGTTGGGTACTGAACCCAGGGCTTTGTGTATACTAAATAAACACCCTGCCAACTGAGTCACATCAAGCCCAGTTAACTTTCTTTATTCTTTGATAATTTCATATATGTGCACAATACATTTTGATCATGTTCATCCCCAATATCTTCTCTAATCCCCTCCCACTAACCCTCTTCCCAACAAGTTCCCTTCCCATGTTCATGGTTCATGGGGTGTGTGTGTGTGTGTGTGTGTGTGTGTGTGTGTGTGTGTGTGTGTGTGACTGAACTTAATAAGGGTTACTTGCAAAAGAATGGATCTGGAGGAGCTTTAGACCTCTGGTAAGCACAGACAGTAGACGATGTCATGGTAGAATATGTGAGAAGCAAGAGCTTACATGGCTATAGAGGGAGTCAAGGTTCTCTCTCACACAACCTATTATCAAAAGAATGAATTCAAGTCTCACAAGAACTACCCCAGTCTCTTTTAAGATCAGCCCATCCTTCAGAGGCTTGAAAGCCTACCACTAAACCAGGCGGTAGTGATGCATGCCTGTTAATCCCAGCACTCAGAAAGCAGAGGTAAGTGAACCTTTGTGAGTTCAAGGCAAGCCTGGTCTACAAACTGAGTTTCAGGACATCCAAGGCTACACAGAGAAACCCTGTCTTGAAAAGATGAACCAAAACCAAAACAAAACAAAAGCATACCACTAACCCTACTACTTTAAAGTCCCAGCACCCTTCTCCCCATTCTGGGGACCAGCCCTACAACATGAGAACCTTTGGAAGACAGTCACTGGTCTAGCATATACAAGACCCCAGGCACAGCAAAAGCAAATGATACATATAAAACTAAGATACATACATACATACATACATACATACATACATACATACATACATATATACATACATACATATGCATGAGAAAATTCAAATACATTATTTTTAAAACAACAGACAAATGTTTTCATTGTTTGTTTTGTTTTTGTTTGCTTTGTTTTGTTTTCCTCTTCAAAAAACTTATTCAACATGTGGCAATGAGAGACAATGTACAAAATTAAAGAGTAATAGAAATTGGGGCAGATAAGATATATGAAAAGCTAAAGGTGAGATCTTGGGGTGGCCCTCTCTGGGAGAACTTAACATGTGCAAGGCCCTGGCTCTGGCACTGGTTTTAATCCCCATTTGGGGGGGGGAGAGAGAGGGGGAAGGAAGGAAAGAAGAAAGGAAGGGAGGGAGGGAAGGAGGGAGGGAGAGAAACCCTGGATGTGGTGACTCACACCGTCAACCTCAGCACTAAGGAGGCAGTGTCCTTAGGTCAGCGTGCTCTACACAGGAGCTCCAGACCAGCCAGGGCTACACAGTGAGACAGCGCTTCAACAAAACAAAACAACAAAGCGACAAGTGAATTCAGTATTATTTCCATTCCTTATAATCCAGTGTTTCTTTTAAAATATTATTACACTTTAAGTAGTATGCCATATTTTCTTCATTATATTTGAAGAAAAATGAGAAATTTTACATGAAAGTCAATTTATTAACATAAGAGATAGAGATGTATGATATTATGAAACACAAAAGTTCCACTTTTAAAACATTTCAATTTTTTACTTAAAAAATGATTGATAAAATTAACTGCTAATAAAAATAATTTAGGGTAAATATTTCAGAACCATTCAATCCACACCCCTATTTATAATGTGATTACTGCGTGCTGAGCAGTTTTAAAATGTTACACATATTAATGTATCCTTTCATAGCTCAGTAAAGTTGGTGCTTTTATTCCTGGATTACAAACAAGATGGAGACACTGTCAATTCAGATGATTTGCCCAAGAGGGTAAACTAGATCAGACTCAGGAAGCTTTAGTGTTAGGTTTGTTTGGTCTATATGATTAATACATACAGTCTCTTAATTTTAAAAGGTCAATAGCAGATATTGAAAAAAAAAGTTACCAGAAAAAAATCACTCGAAGTGTATCTAATGAAGGCTGAGGGGTGTGGCTCTGTAGTAGGTAAAGTGCTTGCCTGTCATAGGTGAGGCCCTGCATTCTACCCTGCTGGAAAGGGGGATGGGAGTGGGGTAGCAATGGAGGGGGCAGGCTGGTGACCAGAGGAAACAAGAGGAGCACATCTCTGTGTTAGTCCATAGAAGTAAATACAGTGGCACAGTCAGCTTACAGATAGACGTAAAGACGAGGGGTGCATGTTTACACACTGCGGGTTCACAATACTAACGCACACTAATGTAGCACAAAGGTGCCTGTCGGGCATGGTGGCACATGCTTGCCATCCCAGCACTCACGAGACTGAGACAAGCAGTTTCTTTTTAAATATACATATATATACATATATGTGTGTATACAAATATAAAAATAATATTAATAAATAATATAAATAAATTAAGGAAAACAATTATACATATATATTCATATATGTGTATGTATTCATATATTATGTAATATATAATTATATATCATGCATATACAATTATATTAAGTAATATATAATTATATATTATACATATATTATATATATAATTGCTCTCCTTAATTTCTATAATATATGTTTCAGTATCTTTAAAACACCTAGGGGCCAGAGAAATGACTCAGCAGTTAAGAGCACTGGCTGCTTTTGATGAGGACCCAGGTTCAGTTCCCAGTCCCTATGTGGCAGGTCACAGCCATCTCTAACTCCAGTTTCAGGGATTAGAGGCTTTCTTCTGGTCTCCATAGGCACTGCATGCACATGGTACAGGTACACATATATGCAGGGAAACACACACATTCACATAAACTAAGAATATATAGTGCTGGGCAATGGTGGTGCACACCTTTAATCATAACACTTGGGAAGCAGTGGCAGGCAGATCTTCCTGTTCGAGACCAGACTGGTCTATAGAGTGAATTCCAAGACAGCCAGGATTGTACAGAGAAACCCTGTCTCAAAGTACCATAAGGAGGAGGAAAAGGAGGAGGAGGAAGAAGAAGAATGAAAATAAGAACAAGAACAAGATGATTTATAGAAGAAGAGGAGGAGGGAAATGAAAAAGGAGAGGGAGAAAAAAATATGAATCCGTTTTTTGTAATATTGGGGGCTGGAGAGACAGCTCAGCAGTTAAGAGTACTTGTTGCTTTTGTGGAGCACATGATTTCAGATCGCAGCATCCACTTGTTGGCTTAGAACCATCAATAACTCTAGCTCAAGGAATCCATTGCCCTCTTCTGGTCTCGGTGGGCACCAGGTAGACACAGTGTACAGACCATGTGATCAAAACACTTATACACACAAAATAAATAAATACTTTAAGCAAAACCTTTTCACATACAAATAGCATGACAATCTTCTTCCTCTACAGGCTTTCCAGCTAACCACTCTTCAGCCTATGACTTCTCGTTTTCTAGTGGTTTCGAAGTCAGTCTTGGTTGGAATTTTGAAATTTGAACTGTTCTGAGGCTTCCACTATGCACTTTAACCTGTAATGCCATCTCCAGAGTAAATTAAGCCTCTCTTTACCACAGGTTCTGCTGGGTTGTTCTGCAGATCATTTGCTTCCGAAGCATTTCAACTTAGAATGCCTTCAACCAGCAGTAGGTTTACTAGGTCTCTGCCCATCATGAGTCTGAGAACAGCTGCACAGATTAATGTTTTTACATGTGTTAATTTTCTCTAGGAGAATTGAAAACTTATTTCCCTAAAGGACGATTTAATTTATTAATTACCGCTCTGAACACAACTTTAAAATTAGATTATTTAAAAGTTATCTCAGAAGTCTTGTTCGAATGCTCCAGTGTTTGATTCCTCTGTTACCAATCTTCCACCTCCGATAATCTACTCAGTTCACTGAGCTGCATTAATTACATTTATCCTTTTCAGTTTGATTCCTTTAGACTCCTTGGGAGGTGGGCCAATCACTCACAAATTATCTTATCTCACTTTTCCTTTCCAACAGAATCTAGTGTAATTTTTACCTTCTTGTCTGATTTCGCAATGGTTAGCAAGAGCAGAGCACCAGGCCAGCTGTCCTGCTGACCTCCAGAGGAACACCTATGTATCACTCCAGTCCATGTTTGGGCAATCTTCACCAAAGCAAGCTTATTTCTATTCCCAGTTGACTATTTTTGCTTATTTTGTTGTTGAATTTTAGATATTGAAGATAGTTTTTTTGTGCTGTGTGATATTCCAAGTCCTTTTCCATTTCTGTCCTCTTTTGTCCGCTGTGTTTTCTACTACTTTTATTATCTGGTATTTTCTACAATGAATTGATTAGCCCCTACATCCTCAGGAAGTCCTATAGGCATGCCACCCACCTGCTTTCTTTTCTTTTCTTTTTTCTTTTTCTTTCTTTCTTTCTTTTTTTTTTGGTTTTTCAAGACAGGGTTTCTCTGTAGCTTTGGAACCCATCCTGGAACTAGCTCTTGTAGAACAGGATGGCCTCAAATTCACAGAGATCTGCCTGCTTCTGCCTCCCGAGTGCTGGGATTA
>LOEQ01015785.1:0-14704 GCA_001685075.1 Bramus lutescens | reverse complement strand
TAACTAACTCTTACATCTTAAATTAACCCATTTCTGTTAATCTGTGTATCACCATGAGGCTGTAGTCTACCAGTAAGCTTCTGGCATGTCCTTCTCCTCTGGCTGCTACATGGCTTCTCTTGTCTTCGCCTACTCTCTCTTTATATCTCTTCCAACCTGGTTGTATGCTGCTTATCATAGGCCAAAGCAGCTTTACTCATCAACCAACAAGAACACACATGCAGAAGGATGTCCCACATCAAACTAGCTCTTACATTTAAATTAACTCATTTCTTTTCACCTATGTATCACCATATGGCCGTGACTTTTACGGGTCTGCTGGCCTGTCATTTCGTGGGTGGCTGCTAACATCTCTGCAATCCCGCCCCTCTTGTCCTGTATCTCTGCTTTGAGTTCCCGCCTGGCTCTGTTCTACCTTGTCATAGGCCCAAGCAGCTTTATTTACCAACAAATGAGAGCAACGCATGTTCACAGCATACAGAAAGGCCACCCACAACATCCAGACTCAGGGCATCCTGTGCAGCCAAGAGAAAATATCATAAGTGGAGGCCCCACATTTGTTGTCCTGTCTCTGAAATTTAGAAGAGTTTGCTAGTTGGTCACCTGGTGACTGGAGTTACTACTGCTTTATTTCACATGAAAACGGGGTTATGCTGTCTCTGACAGTAGCATTGATAGTATTATCTGGAATCCCACAAACATAATAACTATTAATTTCTTACACATTATTTCCCTGTGAAACTTGCAGAGTCAGGGGTTTACCACAAAGTAGGACATCCACCCCCACCTCCCACCTCCCATCTACAAGACTGTTATCCTTAACCTGCTAGGGTTAACAAACTGGACGTGGATCCTGGAAATGCCTTGCTGTCATACTCTATTATTGTAGCCAAAATTAAATGCAGGTATCAAAGGAGACACATGAAGTTAGTTTGTTGTTGTTTTGAGATGGGGTCTCACTATATATAGCCCAATTTACCAGAACTCAAGATCCTTTCCCCCTTCCCAGTGCTGGGATTGCAGGCATATGCCCCTGTAGCTGTCTGAAGCTTAACTTTATACAAGAATTTAAGAATCTGTGTTGTAAAAAAGGATATATGTTTTTCAAAAAACCAATTATTTTGCAGCTTCTGGGGCAATGATTTATTTACATTAGAATTTCACAAAGTGAAGTTCCATGGTATCTGAAACTCAATCTCAAATGTTTCACAATTATGTAACCTAAAAATATTACACATTTCTTTACTTATAGTTATTTAACTTATTAAAAGCTATGATGAAAACCCTATGTCAAATATTTATAAATAGTTGATTCTCTTTTTTGATACATTTGCAGTTATGTAGGAGAAGATTACATTTCAATAGATTGTTGAAAAATATATATGAACTAGCAATAACTAGCAATTTCCATGCCAATAGTCTCCAAGCTTTGAGTAATTCTACATATTTCAGTATAGCCTTCTGAAGACTTTTCCAAATCGAGACCTGCCTTTTTCTGAAGAGAAACAGAGTATAGAAAACTTGAGAATTTTTGCAGATCTCAGTAAACATAATCACTAACCCAGGTATTAAATTTTACTTAATTCAGTCACCAATCAAGTGAAACCAGCAATTTTTCTCACTTCCTGTCCTATGTTAGTATCTCCAGATTTAAGTAAATCAACTCCTTGCTTTCATTCCCAATTTATTACCTTCCCAGATTTTAAGTGCTGTTTTTAAGTCCATATTTTAAGTCTAATAGTGGATAAAGGCTTTGATTAACCTATATGCTGATGGATTACCTGAGGTCCATGTTTCACAATAAGGGTCATTTAGTTGGAAACAGTCCAGAGCAACAGTACTGAGGGTGTAGGGCTTGGTTAATTAGTGCTGGACTATCAATCAGTACTGAATAAGTAGTTTCCTGTTTCACCATGCGCTCTGTGAGGCACTGGGGACTACAGAAGACAATGGAATTCAAAGAGCTTTTGCTGTCTGCCTTTTTGTTCATCACAACCTTCCTTCCAGAGGAATTTCTTCATGTGGTTTAGAGGACAATAACCAGGAAGGCTGGCTCCATTTAACCTACAAGCTAGACACCCCTGGGCTTTCACCCCTACCCTTCTGGGTTTCCTTACAGGGGCAGACTGCAGAGTGTGCAGCTGTGGCCTAGAAAGCAGCCCTCCAACGTCCTCAGTCACTTACCTCCAGAGCCACCTGTCAGTTCAAGCAACAGTGTTACATATTACCAAGATAGTCCTAAATCACTGAACCGTTTCTATTGACTTTAATAAAGCATGTGAAGGAGTGGTTCTGAGTGGTTTCAGCCCATTTTCCCTTCAAAACCAGCCCTTGCTTTTGTTTTGTTCTCTGTGGATATACACTTGATGCTACCTTCTTGGAAGATGAAGAGAAAAGGTAGGCAGGAGAGGAGGAGGCAGAGTGAGGAGAAGGAAAGTGAATCTATTTAAAGATAGTCTAAGCCTTCCTCAATATTTGGGAAACTTTAAGAAACAGAATAGATCATCTATCCTCTATAACAAACGAGTAGTTATTTTGTAAAAAAAAATTTAAGTCTATGATACTTTTATCACTGAAAGGCTACTTAAAAGAAAATGATTGTTTTCAGAAGAATTCTACTCCTAAAGAAAGCAAGGCCTTCCCCCCCCCCAAGGTTCTCTCTTTTGGCCATGAGAGAGAAAACATTACAAGACAGAATGAAAAGATTCCATTTAGTAGTAAGTAAATGTATTTTGGCCTTTAAGATGAAAGATTCTGGTAACTTCTTACTAATTATTTTAACTTTTAGCTGGTGTGTTATCGGATGGTTGTTTGGCCTTCAGAAAAGGTGTATGTGTGTCTGGTTTGGGTTTAGGAAGTAGGAGGAACAGTTCATTAGAATAAAAAATCTTGCTGTTTCATTAACTGTCTGTCCTTGCTTCTAACTTTTTATTTTTTTAGACCATGCTCAGCCTGACCCCAAATCAGTATTAGAAAGTAGGTTCTCACGTTAAATTAGCCTTTATTCCTCCTCTGCTTCACTTATTTTCAGAGCATATCACAAGGGAAGAGGCACAAATATTGAAAGGAAAAGGAGGGGGGACCTGCTAACCTATTTTCAAACTATGTTTTGAACGAATAATAAGTCTGGTGACACGTCAATCAATCTACAAAGTAAAGGAAATAAAACTCCATATGTTTAATGGAAAAATGCCCAAGTAAATTTGATTAACATCAGCCATTAAATGACAAGTCTCATCTTATGTTTTTTATTTCTTTTATAAATGAAGTCAAAGCAGAAAAATCTTGAGATGAAGGAAAGTAGAATGCGTTTTAAAGTTTTGTTGGCAGAGGGGCTCATAGTTGTCTAGAATTCTCCAGAAAAGCTGAAGCTTGGTTGGGAGGTACTGAAGACTTCACGCTCATAAGAAGGGATGCACTTTCTGAGGCATGTATTTGGCCAATAGCAGAACTCACAAAGCATACAATGAAGAGATCTCAGTGGAACTTAGGATGTATGGGCAAGTAGAACTTAAAATGACTTCTGGACCTATATCTTTTTTCTCTTTAAGTCCCCTGTTCCTAACACCGTGTCTGGTATGTAGGGGATCCTTGGTGTATATGTGTTTTTTAAACACATGGAGTCAACTTATTTCTTAACACCATTTATCTGCATGGAGTATCATGTCTCTAAAGTTCAGACAAGGTGACAATGCGGATCCCTGATGGATTTTAAACAGGCTAGTTAGTGATGGTTCTTTAACATTGAACTATGTGTGTTAAGACAAATTCGTTCATTTCAAATAATTGTTGAATTAAGATACAGCCTATATAGTACTAAGTCATTTGTATTCTAGACAGGTCATAACTAAGAAGCCTCACACACAGAAGTAAAGAGGAGTCAAAATGCCTGGGTCTTTTCATTTCTAGATGTCTACCTGAGAGAAATAAAAGCATGGTAGCATGCCAGTTACGTAAGAGCTTGTACGTGAATGTTCACTGGATTTGGAGTTGCAGGATTTGTGAGCCATCTTGCGGGTGCTGGGAACTGAACTCAGGTATTTGAAGAGCAGTAAGCACTCTTACCTGATGCCATCTTTTCTGGCCCCAGCCTTCATCCTCTTACCTGTCCACACCCAGTATCATCATTGTATTTCCCTTCCTTGAACTCTTGATCCTCCTGCATTCACTCTCAAGTGCTGAAATTACAGACATGCCCACCGTGCCCAGTTTTATTCAGTGGGGGGAATGGAATCCCTAGCTTTTTTTCATGCTGGGCAAACACTCTCCCAACTGTAATTTGACCTTCCTTTTAACCACCAGCCCCTAAATAATAACACAAAAGCATATTGTTAATTATGATGAAATAAAAGCTTGGCTTTTATCTTAGGCTTCTTCCCAACCAGCTCTTACAATTGAAATCAACCTGTTTCTATTAATCTATGTTCTGCCACATGACTTTTTAACCTCTCCTTTATTATGTATGTCTGACTTGCTCCATGTCTTGCTGGCGTTTCCCAAGGGACTCAGATTCCTCTCCAGTTCCTCTCTCTCCCTGAAAATCTGGATTATTTCACCTAACAGAATGTCCTCCTGATCTAGTCATGTTGTATCAAATGGCATTGCTACATTGCAATGTGGCAATTGCATCCTTTTTAATGGCTAAGTAATATCCCATTGCAGGTATGTGTCACATTTTTTTCTCTCCATCTATGTTGGGTATTAAATGTGATTATAAATCTTCTCTGTTGGGACTAATGCTACAATAAACATAGGGGTGCAGATATCTTCTTTTCATTTTCATTTCATTTCAATGTGTGTGTGTGTGTGTGTGTGTGTGTGTGTGTGTGTGCATGCGTGTGTCTCTGTGGTGCATTCCAGGCACAGTGCACATGTAGAGATCAGAAGGCAACCTTCAGCAATAGGTTTTCTCCTTCTCTCCTGGGACTCAAACTCAGGCACATCAACAGCAAGCACGCTTCTTTCCCTATTCCGCCATCCCACTGGCCCACGCAGGTCTGTTTTCAGTAAACTAATTTCATTTCCTTTGGATATATGGCTGGTTCTCAGATTGCTTAATTCTGTAGTAATTGTAGTGTTGATGTGTTTAAAAATATTTTCAACCTTTATTTTTGCCTATGTGTATGGATGTTCTGCCCTGTCTGTCTGCACATCATGTGCGTGCAGGACCCACAGAGGCCAGCAAAGAATGTTGGATTTCCCTCTGGAAAAGCAACCAGTGCTCTTAAACACTGAGCCATTTTATAGCCTCCTGTTTTTTTTTTTTTAAAGCATGTATAACAATTTTGTTAATACTTTGAGATTTGTTTTTGAAGAAACTTCTTAGGTTTCCATATAGCTATGCTAATTTACATGCCTAACGACAGAGGCTAAGAGTCCCTCTCTCTTCCCGGGCCTGGCCAGCATTTGGTATTTCCTATCTTTCCAAGACGGTTGTTTGATTTGATCACTGTGAGTGACATCTTGCTAAAGTCTCAAGTCTTCAGCTTTGGATTACTTTGATGATCAGTGATTGAAAAGTAGTTTTCTTTTTCATGACAGGGTTTGACTGTGTAGCTCTGACTGAAGTGGAATTCAGCAAAAGTCACAGAGATCCACCTGCCTCTGCCTCCTCGGTGCTGGAACTCAAGGTGTGCCCCACCATGTCTGGCTGAACTAAAGGTGTGCCCCACCATGTCTGAAGAGGAGATTCAAGTCATGGATGGCTTGAATGTAGCTAGAATCCCAGAACTCAGGGAAGACTAAGGAGGAGGGTCCTGAGTTCAAGGCCAGTCTTGCCAAAATACTGTTTCAAAAAAATGAAAAAATACTCAATAATAAAAACATTAGAAATTTCAGTAATTCTACTGTACCTATTTTTTTTTTTCAATAAAATGTGAAAAGGCTAGCATATAGGGGCTGGGGTGATAGCTCATTGGGTAAAGTGCTGGCCTGGAAACCTCAGAGATTTAAATTTTATCCCCAGAGTCCACATAAAAAATTCAGTTAGGTAGCACATATTCATAATACCAGTCCTACACGGGTAAAGACAGGAGGATCCCTTGGCCAGTGCTCAGGCAGCTTAGTCTACTGAGAGATTTTTCAGGACAAAGACAGACCCTGTTTTGTAAAAAAGCAACCAAAGATCAGAGCCTGAGGAAAGACACCAGAGGTTGTTCTGTGCCCTCCCCACCACATTCACACAGGAACCATCCACATAAGAACTGCACCCTTGAACATGCAGTCACACACACACACACACACACACACACAGAGTATTGGAATGAGAAGCCAAGCTTGGGCTCAGTTCATCAGCTCTCAGACCGCTGGAAATCTAAACTACGAAACTCACTTCCCAGCCCCTCTGGCCTGCCCATTGGCTCTTGGTTGTTCTTCCCTGAAGCATGAGATGGGATTAACGTTCTGATGCTGCTTGTATCACTGCATCACTATTATTACATTGTAATGAATTGGCCTTTCTATTATAGCAGCATTTTATTCCCCTGACTTTTTGCTTGTCCATCAGTATGATCAGTCCTCACCATAAAAACTTTTCACGAGGGATCACAGGAACATTCTTCTTTCCCAGTGACCCAGACAAAGAATTCCTCACAGTCACAAGAAAATGGAGTCTTCCCAGGGTGGTGTCTTTTTTGGTTCACATAATGGTGATATCAATTTATTTTTTATTCTTGAACAGGAAAGCAAAGAGAGCCCAAACCTGGACTTTCTTGCTAGATTTCCCAAAGGAGTGTGGCACAGTTCCTTTTTCTTCTCTGCAATTATGTTCAGATTAATTTGCTCCTGGCCCAGTTGACGTCTATTCATTTCTGCAGCCATTGCATCACACCCCAAACGAGCTTCCTCTCTCTATTGTTGGACAAGTTTTCACAAAATAGTTAAAAACTTTCTACTTCCTCTTTATTCAGTGGCGTGTGTCAAGCATTTTCTCCAGACTCTTTCCTCTGGCGTCTCCCTGAGGAAAGCGAAGTGACAATCCATTATGAGCAGAGCATTCTAATTTGTGGGGAGGAGCAGACAGGGAGGACACATTTACTAACTGTCTTTGGCATGCCAGATGGCAGTGCATCTAAGGCCTTTTAGGGTTCTTAAACTAACTAATTTTTTATTGGCCATATCAACACATTACACTAGAGATCATTTATTTTAAATTTTGTTTTTATTTTTGGGTATGTGTATGTCTGTGTGTGTGTGCACGCACACACATGTCACAGCAAGTGTGCCAAGGTTCAGAGAACAATTTTGTAGAGTGGGTTTTTTTCTTCCACTATTATGTAGGTTCCAGGGATCTAACTTGGGCTATCGTGCGTTCCCAGTAAATGCCTTTACCCACTGAGCCATTTTGCCAGCCATAGAAACAATGTATTAAGGTCTCACAGTTTGCTAAGCACTCCATATAAATCACCCTGCTGAATCTTATCACCATCCTCATAGATGGGTTTTATTACCTTCTTTGGTAGATGAAAAACTTAAGTTCTAAATTTCAAAGAAATTGTTGAAGATCATTCAATTGAAAGAGTGAAGATTGATTGACTCCTGAGGGATACCCCGGGTTCTCACAGGGTGGCCCTCAGATTAGCAGCATCAGCATGGTCTGTCATCCAGGAAATTGCTAGAAATGCAAATTCTCTACTGTACTTCTAATGGATGGAGTCAGAAGTCCCAGGTCAAGGGTGGCAGGTGGGAAGAAATCTGTGTTTTAACCAGTCCTGCAGGTACCTCTGATGGATGCTAGCATCAAAGACTCAACTGTGCTTTGCTTTCTATATACAAAGGCATCATCACACTTGTTATTAGGAAACTGTGAAGACCACCTGGGAAACGACTTCAGAAGTTTCAGCTGAATGGCCAGGAACTGGGGAGAGCCTGTGGCTTTCTGCTGTGGAATAATCCTTTTGTATTTTGTAAAGATTTGTCACTTGAATTGGCTTAATAAAACCCTGACTGGTCAGTTGTTGGCAGGAAATATTTGCAAGACAACCAAACTAAGGATGCTGGGATGATGATGGGCAGAGTCAGAGTAGTTGCCAGACAGGCACAGAATGAGTCAGACATACAAGATGGGATAGAGATAAAAGCCACGTGGCAGACTGTAGATTAATAAAAATGGGTTAATTTAAGTTGTAAGAGCAAACTAGTAATAATCCTGAGCTATTGGCCAAACTTTATAATTAATATTAAGCCTCTGTGTGTTTATTTGGGAACAGATGGTGGGAGAGAAACTTCTGCCAATAGCTTTCTGTTTCTCAGCAAGATGCCTGAAATATCCCATGGTTTATGAGACTCTTCTCTGAAGTTTCCAGGAACTGGGCAGATGACATTCTTCTAAATTCCCCTAAATAGCTGGTATCTGAGTTAGACTCTATCTGGTCCCTAGCACCCCACGCAAGATCACTCTCATAGTTTTGGTGGAGGAGGAAGGACAATAAAGAGAGTGGGGACCAGAGTTCCTCCCAATGTGTATAAGTTGCCTCATTCTTCCAAAGATGCAGTGTAATGGTGAACTGTACACCCACTGGCCTTTGCCTGTGAATTCAATCCTCACCCTGTAAGATGTTAGAACTGAAATGTACATTTGGCCTAATTCCCTTTTGTTGTACAAAGGATCACAAACCTAGTAACATTCACAAATACAAATGTATTATTTTATAGTTCCATGGGACAGAAACACAGCATGGGTTTTATTGTGATAAATTCAAAGCTTTAGCAAGGCTGTGTTTCCTTCTGGGGCTCTTGAGAAGAATCTGTTTTTTTGTTTCTTTGTTTGTTTGTTTTCTTTTGCAATTTCTAGCTTATAGCAGCCACATTCTTTGGCTCTTTTCAGAACCAACAATGTTGTAGGCCATTGTCTATTCTTTCATAGTCATTTATCTTTCTAGACACAGTTTGAACACTTGTGATGATATTAGAGAATCCAACTTAATGCCTTTGTCTCGGGTGTTTAACTTAAATATGCCTGTACAGAGGAGGCTCTGGAGGCCACAAGCCTTTGAGGAAGTTACCAGTTTCTTAGAAGCCCCCAGCCTGAGTAGGTCTGGGTCCACAAGCCCCATCCCAGCTCTTCAGAACTTGCCTCTACTAGTTGCTCTGCCACCTCCACCTCTGGAAAGCCAGGAACATGGTCCTGGAAATTCCTTATTGAAGGTCCAGATAGGGCATCCCAAACAACAAGATAACAAGGACAGGCGAACCAGCTAAATCCCAAGATTTGGAAACCACAGTTCCAACTCTTCCTAAGAACCTGTTTCCTAAGCAGGAGAAGCCACAGTCACCTGGTGTTCCTGGGCTGACCCACATCCACTTCATGAGGTCCCCAGCCAAAACTGGCTATGGGAGTCTGAATGTGAACAATTGGAGAAAGAGGAGCTAGTCTTGAGCATTATGGAAGTGCCTGACGCCTCAGGTGACAGGAGGCAGGACATTTCATGCAGAACCTACCCCCTCAGCCTGGAAACTGGGCCCAGCATGCTCTGGAGAAGACAAGAACATAGGGGTCAGAAAAAGCATCAGAATTTGGCAATGGCATCAGATGAGATTTTAAAGCCAACATAGCAGTTGGGTTTGTTTTCCTTGTACTCACCTGTGTAATACATCATCCTGAAAACCAAAATAAATAAATAAAATAGAATAAATAAATAAATACACCTGCAAAGTCCCTTTTGTCAATCAAAGTCATGTACTTTCAAGTTCTAGAAAACAGAATGTGGACATCCCCAGGGAGGGGGATTGCTCTGCTTACCAGAATCTTTTCTCTATTAATAGGCAACTTTTTATTTGAGCAACTATATTTTCAAATTACAAGGTATCATAGCAAAAAAAAACTGAGTTCATATAACCTTTGCCAACAAGACAGATATGGAAAGTTGTTTTCCATTTTTATAAGACCAATTACGAAAGTAAGTATCTGTATTTGTATGTCTGTGAAGAGACACCTTGACCAGAGCAATTCTTATGAAATAAAGCATTTAATTGGGGGTTTGATTACGGTTTCAGAGGTTTAGTTCATTGTCATCATGGTGGGAAGCATGGTGGCACACATGGTGCTGGAACAGTAGCTGAGAATTATATCCTGATTTGGGAAGAGAGAGAGAGAGAGAGAGAGAGAGAGAGAGACTGAGACTCTGGGCTTACCAAAGGCCTCGGAAGCCTCAAAGCCAATAGCAATGACACGGTTCCTCCAACAAGGCCACACCTCACCTCCTAATCCCTATAATCCTTTCAAATGGTGCCACTCCCTGGCTACTAAGCATTTAAATATATGAGCCTATGGGGGCCATTTGTATTCATACCACCACAATATCTATATATAAAATGATTTTTGAGAGTAAATGGAGTGCTAACATAGCATAGGTATCCATAGCTTGAACGGTTACAGAAATCCTGAGATTATCTCAGAAACTAATTATACTCCTGGGATGTGAATGCAGTGTCTGATGAGACCAGAAGAGGGTGCTAGATTTCCCAAGAACTGCAGTGACAGTGGCTGTGAGCCATTCCAAGTAGTCTAGGAACTGAACTTGGTTCCTCAGGAAGAGTAGAACTTGCTTTTAACTGCTGAACCATCTAAGTAACTATCCTGCCCCCAACTTTGACTTACTTGGTATAGGGTCTTGTCTGGTTAGCTGTTTTCTGCTTTGTNTTTTTTTTTTTTTTGTCAGCTTGATACAAGCTTCAGTCATCTGGGAAGAAGAACCTCCATTGAGAAAATAGATTAGGCCGGGCACACCATGGGAGCACATTTCTCCATGGCCTCTACTTCTGTTCCTGCCTTCAGGTTCCTGTCTTGAATTTCTTCCCTGACTTCCATTCCTGATTGTGAAGTGTAAACTACATAAATCATTCCCTCCATGAGTTGCATTTATCGTGGCGTATTTTCAATAAAAACCTGAGACAGGTCTCACGTATCCCTGGCTGACTCTAAGCTTATTATATAACTGAGGATGACTTCGAACTCTGATCCTCCTCCTGCTTCCACATCCCAGTGCAGGGGTTACAGCCTCTATGTCACGATCGCTGGGATTACGGGTTTGCATCACTAAGCCTAGCTCAACTAGTTTATTTCTCTTCTCATGCTTGTATAGTTGATCTCAATAAAGTAGTACAAGGAAGCAGACACAGGCAGGAAACAGGGTTACACAAGTTTTAAGGGGAAACTTAAATCTAAATCTGATCTTTGCCTCCATCTCTTTCTACTTCACAAGGTAAGACAGCTCCAAGCAAAGTTGTGGGCCCACAAGCTGTGGTCACACGTGCTGGTTCTCATTTTCTCTTCAGTCACTACTGTCCAGAAACACCAGGAAGATAAAAAGATGGCAAGTTCAGACAAGGATAATTCTAGGTTGTGTTGGAGTTTTCAGAGGATTGTAAGAGCTCAAKTTCACTGTATGCTTGGCATTGGCTGATCTTGGGGCGGTGATGGGCAATAGCTGCTCTCAAAGATGCTCTTGTCGTGAACTTGGAAGTTTCTGAGCTGAGGCATAGTTTTCATAGCAGCATCTTGACATTTCATTTTCTAAACAAATGGGTACCGAAAGTCAAACTGCTTCTGTGGGAACATCCAGGATAGCCATCTGTCTCTTCCTTATTGAGCGCTCATGCCTGGAAAAGTCAGGCCCTTTCTTATCAACGCTAAGGCCTTAAAGAGACCCGCTATGATGATTTCTTATGCAATCTCCTTATTTCCGTTTCCAAATGTACATAACACATCTTTTCCTTGGTCTTCATTTCTTTTGGTACCATCCTGGTTCGCATTTTTCTCTTCAATCACTACTGTCCAGAAACACCAGGAAGATAAAAAGATGGCAAGTTCAGACAAAGATAATTCTAGGTTGTATTGGAGTTTTAGTTGTGAGCCTCCCATGCCTCCAACTATGTGAAGAGAAAAATGCCTCTCCCAGCACAGACTCCGAGACCAGCACTAGGAACCAATTCTGTGAAAGGGGTTTCTAATATATCAAAATCAGCAGCGTCCGTAGCACAGGAGACCTTGTGCCAAACGTGACTTCTTGAGACCCGCTTCAGGTTTACAGAACAATGCTTTCAAACAATCTCTAAGTGAGTTGAATGCAAGCTATGTGTTCTCTTGACCTAATTACAACAGACTGGACCAGAGATGGCTTTCCCACTCAAGTTCAGCCAAACCACAGGCTCTCCTATGAGCTTATGGTGTGTTGTGGTGAGAGGAAGAGAAGCAAATCAGGCTTCCCCTTGCAGCAGCTAAATAAGGAAATTGATACCTTGAGTGTTACTGTAATAAAAGGAGTAGGGGCTGAGTGGGGCCACAAAGGTCATGAGCTTGTTGGAAACAGGAACTGCAAGTAGACGCTATGAAGCTAAATACATTTTTAATGCGAAAGTGTACAGAGAGACACAGAGCTTGGCGAAATGGAGAGTGAAGCAGGGAGGGAGCCATGTGGAGCTGAAGAGCACCTGCTGTGATGGTCTATGGAGCTGGTACACTCTAAAGCAGCCCCTGTTCAAAGTTCTGTTTTTCACGGGGTACCAGTTCCCTATGCAAAACTTTTGTCTTTGCTTGTGGTGTTGAGGCTTGAACCCAGAACTTTGAAGATCCCGGGCAAGCACCCTAGCACCTAACCATAATCGCTCTGAAATCTAATCATTCCAAGTAATGGAATCATTATCTCTTCATCTAGGCTTGTTAATTTATTCTCTTTGGCCAATATTTGGGAGGCTGAGGCAGAAGAGTTAGGAGTTTCTGGGCTACATAGTGGGGTCTAAGAAACCCACATAATAAAACAAAGTTTTAAAAATCAAAGAGTCCTGTAGGATATAGAGTTATAAAGTGTGGGAGGGGAGCAGTGGAACAGGAAGGGTGAAATGGAATGGGATCTGGGGGGCAGGTAGAAGAAGAAATATGGAAAGCCTAACACTGAACCCCTTTTGAAAAACCCATGTGGAAACCTACTAGTAGAAGATATTTCCTAAGATATATGTGTATATAAAAGAGTTTGAGTGGAGTTACCATATAGTGGGAGGATAATACTACAATGAGATGCTGCATACTATCAAATAAAACCCCCAGTACCAGAAGTGGGCTACCTCTCTCTGAGGTGTTGGCTAATGGGGTCCCATCAATCCCCAAAGATTACCAACTATTGCCAGTGATCTTGGTTGCCCTTTAGAAATTAATGCTAAGACCATATTGCTGAAGACCTCTCTTATTTACTGATTTATAAACATAGAGGTGTTATCTGAAAGGTTATTCTTTACTGACTAGTTTTATAGCATTGGAAGATATTATGCACACTCTGAACATTATGAGCTATAATAACAATCTGCCTACCAAGATATGCCCAGTGATGTATAAATGTCTTGAGAGAAACCAACAACTTTCTGTTTGGATTCAAGACCGGTTCCATTAAATAAAATCTATACCTGGAACTGTTTACAAGGTCAAGAACCTATTGATAGATAGGTCAAAGGCCTTAGGGAAAGCTTACTCTTATTATTCTATCAAATGAATAAATATCAAAATGATCCTTAGTGACTTCTTGTTGTACCCATAGATCAGTGTATCTTCCAACCCTCACCAGAGAAGCTTCTTATAGTAGATGCCAATTACCACAGGGACTGACAACTGATCAATGTACAGAGAGGAAAAGACTTCAATGTGCTTATCTCTAAACAGGAGGTCTGAATCAAACCCCTCCCCTAATTACCCAGGGATCTTTATGGGAGAGGGGGTACAAAGATTATAAGAACCAGAGGTGGGGAATGAATTAAAGGAAACAGTGCTTTCCGGGTGCAACAGGGCAGTTGCATAAATGAACTCACAACAACACTGCAACATGCAGAAGACATGTGCATGCTCAAGTCAGACAAAGTACCAGCACATGCCGGGAGTTGAGCATGAAATCCTCCTCACTGAGGCATTATTGGTATTTGATGGTTGCTGGTACAGAGTCAATTTTATTTAGAAGTGTGGTACCCAATTTATGAACACATATCAGGATGGATCCCAAGAGTATCTCGGCAATACAAACTGGACTTGATATATTAAACAAAACAAAATAAACAGTAAACAACAAAAAAAGTAAAGAGAGAAAGAATATACAGACAGGCAGGAAGAAAGGTGGTGTAGGTCTAGGAATAGTTGGGGAGGGTAAATATGATCAAAATATATTGTATGGAATTCTCAAAAAATAATAAAAATATAAAAATAAAACCAAAAAAGTAAAGAAGCCAAGTATGTTGTCCTGCACCTCTAATTCCAGCACTTGGGAGACAGAGGCAAGAGAATCTCTGTGAGTTTCAGACCAACCTTCTATACATAGTGAGTTCAAGTTCAGCCATGTCTACATAGTGAGACTATGTCTCAAAAAAATGGGAAGGACTGGGAAGATAACTCAACAGTTTAGAAAGTTTACTGCTCTCACAGATGACATGGATTCAGTTTCTCCATCCACATGGCAGCTACATCTGTAACTCAGTTCCAGGGATCTGATGCCCTCGTCTAGCTTTAGAGAGCATGAGGTGCACACATAGTACACGTACATACATGCAAAGCACTCATATGCATAAAATAAAAATTAAATGAATCTTAAAAACAGAAATGAAGTTAATCATTTTTATTTTTTTAATTTTTTTTATTAAAAATTTCCTTCTCCTTTCCTCCTCCCATTTCCCTCTGCCCACTCCTCCTTCCCCTCCCTCTCCAGTCCAAAGAGCAGTCAGGGTTCCCTGC
>LOEQ01015783.1:0-14708 GCA_001685075.1 Bramus lutescens | reverse complement strand
TCTAGTAATCTGTGTATCACCACGGGGTCATGGCTTACTAGGAAGATTCTAACCAATGTCCATCTTGGGCCAGAGCTTCATGTGTCTACCTAACTCTGCTTTCTTCCTCCCAGCATTCTGTTCTGTCTACTTCACCCACCTAAGGGCTGGCCTATCAAAAGGCAAAGGCAGTTTCTTTATTAAGATGACCCTCCTACATCAAAAGACTTCCTAAAATACCTTAAAAATGACCACACAACATACCCATACTTTTGGGACACAATGAAAGCAGTGCTAAAAGGAAAGTTCATAGCACTAAATGCCTACATAAAAAAGCTGGAAAAATTCCACACTAACAAATTAACAGAATACTTGAAAGCTATAGAACAAAAAGAAACAAACTCACCCAGAAGGAGTAAATGGTGGGAAATAATCAAATTGAGAGCTGAATTCAATGAAATAGAAACAAAGAAAACAATACAAAGAATCAGTGAGACAAAGAGTTGGTTCTTTAAGAAAATCAAAAAGATTGACAAAACTTTATCTGATCTAGCGAAAAGGTAGAGAGGGAGTATCCAAATTAACAAAACCAGAAATGAAAATGAAACATAACAACAGACCCTGAGGAAATCCAGAGACTCATCAGATTATACTTCAAAAACCTGTACTCCACAAAAATGGGAAATTTAAAGGAAATGGACAATTTTCTGGATAAGTACCACATACCAAAATTAAACCAGGATCAGATAAACAAATTAAAGAGATCTGTAACCCATAAGGAAATAGAGTCATCAAAAGCCTCCCAACCAAAAGAAACCCAGGTCCAGATGTTTTCAGTGAGGAATCCAACCAGAATTTCAAAGAGCCAATACTGATACCCCTCAAATCATTCCACACAATAGAAGCAGAAGGAGCATAGCCAAACTCTTTTTACAAGGTTATAGTTACCCCGATAACCAAACCACACAAAAACACAACTAAGAAGGAAAATTATAGACCAATCTCCCTCATGAATATAGATGCAAAAATATTCAGTAAAATACTGGCAAACCGAATCCAATAACACATGAGAAACATCATCTGCCTCGATGAAGTAGGCTTCATCCCAGAAATGCAGGGATGGTTCCACATATGAAAATCTATCAATGTAATCTGCCATATAAACTGAAAGAAAACACACACACACATACACACACACACACACACACACACAATCATCTCATTAGATGCTGAAAAAGCCTTTAACAAATCCAACACCCCATCATGATAAAGGTTTTGGAGATATCAGGGATACAAGGAACATTCCTAAACACAATAAAGCCAATATACAACAAGCCAATAGCCAAAATCAAATTAAATGGAGAGAAAGTCAATACAGTTCCACTCACTAAAATCAGGAACAAGACAAGGCTGTCCTCTCTCTCCATATCTATTCAATATAGTACTTGAAGTCCTAACTACAGCAGTAAGACAACAAAAGGAGATCAAGGGGATACAGATTGGAAAGGAAGAAATCAGACTTTCGCTATTTGTTGATGATATAATAATATACATAAGTGATCCAAAAAATTCTACCAGGGAACTGTTACATCTAATAAATACTCTCTGTAATGTGACAGGATAGAAGATTAAATGAAAATAATGAGTAGCTCTTCTATATACAGATGATAAATGGGCTGAGAAAGAAATCAGAGAAACATCAGCCTTCACAATAGCCACCAATAACAGCGTATCTTGGGGTAACTCTAACCAAACAAGTGAGAACAGGTGTTCATGGTACAAGAAGATGCTGTGCAAGCTTCCAAAGAGGGAACTAATCAACCATCCTACCCAGCTATGACACCTTTGAACCACAGCAATGACCGTCATGACGTGATGAAGCGAGAGTGAAGTAGTGGGATGCATAGAAACCAGCTGCTCTATGATTGGACTGAAGACCTGCTCAATAAACGGCAACAGGGCCGGCTACTGGAAGCCCAGCCAACTACTCGAAGCTAGTGAAGTCACGGATCTTAGAGGAGACCTTCAACTGCCGTTGTGCTAAACCAGCATAATCTCTACTATATTCTAAGTAGTTGTCCTTATATTCACAGAGAAGTGTAGTTCACAGGCCTCATTAGGGAAACCTCTCTTTGCAGCAGATGGAGACCATTACAGAAAACCACAAACAATCAAAATGCAGAGTTGAGGAGCCCAGTACCAGTGTCTACATCTGTAAAATACTCCCTGACTTAAGGCTCAGGGAACATTACTGAAGAGGATGAGCGAAGAGATTCTAAGAGCCCGAGGATCAAGGAGTGTGCTGTGAGATTGTGTCTCCTAGGAATGTCATGATGTCATACCAACATGACTGCCTGAACATGATGGGAACAAGGACATCAACAGACATGCTGTAGTGCCAGGTGACAGGGCAAGGCAGGAGGCCTTAACCATACACGAAGAGCTAAAGGTAATTAAGCAGTGCTGAGTGTCAAAGAAATGGTCTTCCCTGGGATGGAACACGCCATCTTGTTATCCTATACCAGATGGTCAGCCCTGAAGACATACGTATAAATGATATTATACAGATCAAGCATGTTTTACATATGTGTTTGTATGAATGTGTTCATATATATGAATAAAGTATATACACATATATACATATATATGAATATTATATATATACATATATGTACATAACAATAATTAATGAAAAAAGATGCCATGAATTTGAAAAAGAGAAAGGAGGGGGATGAGGAAGGACAAGGAAGGGGGGAATTATGTATTTCTATTATAATTTCAAAAACTGAAAGAAATTAAAATAGAAGCTATTCTCATTTGTAGCTTTTTCTTCTTGGCCAGTGTCTTACGGATGAGCATTTTGTTAGGGTCCAAGGGGCTACGGCCTATGCAATGGCCTTGGATAGCCCTGTTTTCACTACTCTCTTGTCTGTGACACAAGCATAAAGAACACTTCACTTGATTGTGGTTATGAGGAATAAATAATGTGATGAAGAAATTGTATCTGGCATTTTTAATATCACTCATTAATAATTATGAACCACATCATAATGAAAGCAATTGTCTACAAATCTGCAGTGTTCTCCAACTCATACAGAGGATTGCACATTGTCTAAAATCTATTATGTATTTTCATTAAAAATTATATAAGAACCAGTTTTCAGATATGGAATTTTAGACACTATTTTATGCACTCTCGCATAATTGTTGAAAACAGACTCCCAGAAACTCAGCAAAAGACAGAGAGAAATGACCTTGTGGTTTTAAAAACAGCAGATCATCAAGAAAGCAAACCACCCCGTGGGAGTAATCAGGACTTGATTAATTGTTTTGAGGATCCTTAATTGCCTGCTTTTTATCAATATAATTTAATTGCCTGGGCACAAGATTGTGATATAAATAGAACAAATACTATTTTATGAGAAATGATGTCATAATACTTTTGTTATTTGGCTTTGACACCGACACTAAAAATAGTCCCAAATACAGTTGAATTTCATTTCTGTTTCTTGTGTTTAAAATAAGAGTATCTTCTCATCATTCTTCTCTTGGTTTAAAAGGAGGAGTGTTAGTGAGTGTGTGGGCAGCCTGTGCACTAAAATAGGAAGATACAGACCGTGTGGTCCTGCCTGTGGCTGGCATGCTGATTTGTGAGGCACACGTATTTTAGGAATTGGCGTGGAGAAAGAGTGGAGAGGAAATTATGTCAGTACAATACCCACGTCTGAAATTCTCAAAAAAAATGCTTTAAAAGGAGGAAGAGGAGTAAAATATAGACTGGGGTCATTTAGGCACAGACACCTCTAAATATCTACACAATTTTACACAAAGTTTGGTGTTATATACAGTGAAGGGAATGTGGATCACCCAAATTCCTAATTCTATAATAACCCTGAATTTTGTCATGGCCACATTTGCCACTTTCTGAAAGAACCCCTTGGGTGGTCATGACATCACTCACTTTCAGTGGGATGCCACTGAAGCCGGTTTGGAGGCATTGCAGAAAGTTTAGACTTAACTGGAAGCCTGAAGGACAGAAAACAAGTTGCCATCATATGATGCTTTTAATTTTTCTATTGGTTTGTTCTTAATGGCTGTTTTGACTGGTCTGTGCTTTTCTGGAATATATATCTTCAGCATCACCTCTAATTTTTATAATCTAAACTGATTTCAACTCCTGGAGTCTGAATGTTACTAATGACTCTTGTTGGATGGCCAAACATTTTTGGATTTTAGATTCTGTGTGTTTTGGAGTAGGCTGCTGATACCATCACTAGCTAGTGTTCTAAATGTAGGCATGGAAAACTTTCAGCTACACCCAGTGAACCAGAAACTAGATCCTTAGACAGAATCCAAACGAAGTAGCAGATTTTTGTAAAACTTATATTTAGTGTATTTAGAGAACACAAAATTAAAGTTGTTAAGACTAAAACAAATGAGTTTATATGACCCTTTAACATTCTGAATAATTCAGTTCACAAGGATTTAAAATTGTTTGCTCTCTAAATCAGATAGGGCCTCAGACCCAGGCTGGCCTCAAACTCATACATAAATGAGGATGACCTTGAACTTTCAATGCCCCTGCTTCTAAATCCTGAGTGTTCAAATCACAAATGTACATCGCTATGCCTGCTTTATGAAATTCTGGACTTCAAGGGTTTCATACATGCCAGGCAAGCACCGTCCCAACCCAGCTACTACGTCAGCAAACTTGGTAGTTCCTAAAATTACATTCTTTATCTTTTAAGTTTTCCTGTTTGTTATGTGTTTCATTCACAGCAAACTTGGTAGTTCTTAAAATTACATTCTTCATCTTTTAAGATTTCCTGTTTGTTGTGTGTTTCATTCAACTGGACAATATAATGTAAAATTAAGTTTTAACTTCCTTAAAGACAGCAACCAAAAGTGAATTATTTGAAATTTTTAACATTTTCTTTCAGTAGGCAATATATAAAAAACACAGTGTATATATGATATGTATTCTAAATGAACAATGAATGACTTTATGTTATAATTTCTGCAAATGTCTTCATTTGTTTGTAGAGAAACATACTAAATCCATGAATTGTGACTCACATTTCAGGTTATTTACTAAAATATTTTTGAGCACCTAAAGATATGCATGCTGTCAATGAGCTTATAGATAAAGCTGTACTTATTTTTTAATATTTGGCCTTAATTTAATGACTATACCTTCTATGTGACTTGCCTGCTTGGGAAATGCAAACACACTTTCACTTCCTCTTGACTGTAATCCACAAACAAACAAGAACTAGTATTTGGGGGAAAACGGGGACTTGATCATAGAACAGAACATGGCCTTGGTCACTCACACCAAACCCACTACCAAAAAAAGCAGCATTGGGGACATTTCCACGATCCCTGAATCTGGGCAGATACTGAGAGGATGCTTGGTTACCAGGCAGATCCCATAGCCCATAGCTGGGTCTCTGGCCTTCATTGCCACCAGCTGACTGAAGCAGTGCTGGGTTCTGAAAGCAGTCTCAGCAGCAGGCAGACTTCAGCAGCTTAAGACTTCACATGTAACTAGCACCGCACAGGCCTCCGTGGCTCTGGATTCCTCCTAGCACTGATGCAACCATGGTGGCCCTCGATGGGAAATGGATACCAAGATGACACTGAGATATCCTCTTCCTCTCACTCTTGCAGGGATGGCTGGTGTCAGAGACATAAGGTGGAGGGTGTTCATGAAGGTGTGGAAGAAAGACAGCTCTTCTACACCACTAGTAGAATCGCAGTACTGCCATTGTGCAAAACAGGATGTAGATTCCTCAGAAAGTTCAAAGTGCATCAGTGCGGCCCATCAATTGAACTTGTTGCTATAGCTATAGGAAATGAAACCCATGTGTAGAAAAGGCTCCTAGGACCCCCTGTTTGCTGCATATAGTATCAAAAGTAATAATATAAAAATTCATCCACGAATGAATGGATAAAATGCATGTGTGCACATTTGCACAATGGAAAACCATTTATCCATAAAAAGGGCGAATGCCTATTATTGCGCCTTGACCTTGAGTAGGGTACTCAAACTACTGACAGTATTTTGAATTCTTGGAAATGTTGAGAGCATAATGTTCACTTCTCATCACAAAATGACTACTATAGGAGCATTTGACATATATGGGCATTTGACAATTGGATACGTTTCACTATTCCCTAATGAATAACTATTTCAAAGTACTGTATATAGCAAGTACTTATTATTTTTATAAGCAGTGTAGTAAAATTATAAAGTGAAGTTATATGTACTGTTTAGCTAGTTTTCCTTCCATTTTGCAAGTGGTGGCAAGCACCTAAGAGTGAGCCATGGCATGTAGAGTTTATAAATTGAGTCATATTTTAGTTGAAGCAGGTACTTCGTTACATAAGAAATTGTCACACAAATCTTCATTGAAATGTGAGTAGTTTCTCTTCAGTATTGATACTTTCAACCTTCTTAATTTTTCATGTTTCTAGAACATATATATCTCAGTATTTACCTGAAGCTGCTTCTATAATTCCTCCCATATTTTTAGACTTAAATTCTATTTCACCTCTGTTTTTATTATTATTCCTTGCTGTAAATGGAAATAATTGAGAAAATAAGTGCATAGCCATTAAAATGAAGTATTTGTGTACCGCTACCTATAAACCACATTTATGGTGACAGATAGACCACATTCTGGGAAACTGTGCTCTATATGGGTGTATGAATCTGAATTGATTTTCATAAATTTGATATTCTAGAATGTAATTTTCATAGATGATAACTCAGTAAGGGCAGGAGTCACACATATTTATATATCCATTTCTTTGATCCAGCACTTAGTTGTTGGCATATTAAGTAATTAATATTAAACTGAATCAATGAATGGGTTGTACTATATAATTCTCTAAAGATCTATATAATAATAATTTAAGAGAAAAATAAATGCTCAAACTGTATGTGACAATATGCCACAGCAGCCTATGCTCGTATCCTCAGCATTCAGAGTGGGAAGAAATGCAATCACTAGCATTTCTATTAAATGCCAAAGACTGGAAGGGTGTGCCCATATATGAAGGAGATGTGCTGGGGTGCTGTGATGTAAATGAAGGAAGTGGGGAGGCTGCGCTTAGGAGTGGGCTTGGCAACTGGAGAAGGAGCAATGCAGGGAAAGGCATCTTTTATAAATACCCATCTCGTGGGGTGAGCAGTTCTCACAGCCATGGTGAGTCAGGAAGAAAGGGCTGGTGGAAGACTGCATAGGCCACAGCCACAGAAGTTCCGTCTTATCCTTGGTCTTGACAATGGCCATTTCTAAGAGCTCAGTTTCCCCCGAGGGACTCTGAACATCTGCCCTCGGCATTCCTCAAACGAACATCACTTCTAAAGCTTAATTGTTAGCTTGTTTTCTTCATCTGTATACTTAAGAGATGGCATAATTTTCCACATCGGTTCTGTTACAGGAAAAGACCAGTCAAGGCTGAAGCAAATGCAGCACAGACACCTTTGTAATCAGAAGTTCCTCAGCTGGAGGGGCCCTGCATTACAAAGAGAGTTGGTTTTTTTCTAGAACCTGTAGGCCTAGGTGGATGCATGGCAGGAAGGCAATAGTCAGCTGATTTGGCCATCACCCTGATTTTGCTGGTAGGAATTACTGATGCTTGGATAAAGGAACTGCCAAGATAAATGCATTCTATTTCTGAAACAATGCTAAAATGTTGCAGTGGTATGAGATGCCTGCTGTTGGTGGATAACTTATTAATCTGAGAGTATGTTTTACATTTAGTTTCACTGAAGGAGCTCTTGCCAAGGAGCAAACGAGTTACAGCTTAATTCTTTGGTTGTTAAAAGCTAGTTATGCATGTATTCTCAGCTTTATCAACTTTCAAACCTGACTGGCAGAGCTGGGCATGGTGCTGTCCTACTGACTCCCAGCACTCAACAGGCAGAGGCAAGAAGATCTCCAGTTTAAGGTCAGCCCGGACTATGTCACATAGTCCCAGCCAGACTGGGCTACAAGGCACAATCCAAATTAATTAATTATAAATGCGCACAAAAAAAGAGGATATGTAAACAGAAAACAAAAGAAAAACTGAGGGTGCAGCCTGGTGGCAGAGCGATTGCCTAGGATGCTAAAGGCCCTGGGTTTGAGTTTCACTGCCAAAAACTAAAGTAATAAAACTAACATCTGCATCTGTGAGTTTGGCATCACTGAGACTGAGATAGAAGTATATTCTACCAGCCAAAGCCAACAGAGAGGAAGAACTCAGAGATCACTCAGCCTCCCTTCCACAGCAGAGCACTATGCCTGATCACATGCTACAACAACCTTGAGCCTTGCGCCCGGGACAACCATGGGAAGATTGCCTGCCTCAGCAGGTAGGATCGTCCATTATGGCATAAGGCTAACGAGATGCAAGTAGTAAGTACAATTGGACCTTTTAGGCAACCACAGTGGGACAGCGCTATTGGATCAGATCATTTAGCAAGATCTCAGTCAAGCCAGTGGACCAGAAAATCAGGAGATAGCGAGGAAAAAAAGTATTTGGTAAGGCAATCCCAAGGATCACTTTTCTCTCCCTACAAGCAAACGAGAACAGAGTATTATGGGATTTTTTTTATCATTCATCAGCCTTAACAGAAAGTGGCTCACAGTGTTGGGAAATGATAGTAAACTTCTGATAGAAATCTGAGACCAAAGCTACATTTTTGTCAATTTCTGTCCAAGTCTCCTTGTGTGAAGGAACACACATGAATGCCAGGCAATTGTGAACTGTCCTGACCTTTGCTAAATTCTGTAACTTACATTGGCTTCAGTATTTTCATGTGTTCAACATATTATTCATACATCAACATGATTTGTGTATGTGTGTGTGTATGTGTGTGTGTGTGGTTTGAAGTGGTATAAGTGCACAGATGCCAAAGATTCTTGAAAACACACGCATGAATGCTGTTGTTATATCTACTGAAGATGAGTTGTGTATTTAGTCAGCATAGCTTATACTGATAGTAGCAATAATAATAAAATCCTAAAGTCCCAGTGCCTTAAAGCAACCCAAAATAGTTTCTTGCTTATATAATCTGCTCATCTGAGGTAGTATGGAATGAACCCTGGCTTCCTCCATCATGGACTCAGGTTAGTCTTGGGAGCTTTTGGAAATTGCTAGTTGGTATGACGTAGAAGGGAACATGTGAGCCACACACAGCTCCCTCAAGGCTCTACCTGGAAGTGCTACATATCAACAACCCTGCCCAGGTAACGGAGGTAACTGAAGAAAGTCCCATGCCCATGCTTAACCTAAAGGGACTGGAAACCTGGAATCCCAGACTGTGCCAACCTGACCTGGGAATATTTGATGAAAATCACAGACCACCACCATAGCACATGATTTCCATCTTGCAGTGGGATCATTTGGGATGGAGAAGAAGTCTTATAGATGTTTCTCAGGTTACTAATAAAAACTGTTACAATTTTTATGCACAGCTTTTGACTACCAAGTAACTATATTGATTTTGTATTTTCTCAGTTTCAAGGTTTGCCGACATTAAGAGTGATAGTAGCCTTACAGCAGAATGTTCTAGATTCTTTAAAAGGATAAAACAACTGCATAAAATTCTGCTTTTGTTTCCTTTGCCAAACAGACATCGATGAGTGCTCTGACGGCTTTGTTCAGTGTGACAGCCGTGCCAACTGCATTAACCTGCCTGGATGGTACCACTGTGAGTGCAGAGATGGCTACCATGACAATGGGATGTTTGCACCAGGTGGAGAATCGTGTGAAGGTCAGTAAAGAAGGCACAGAAGCTAAGATTCCTTTAAGTTGGTTTAACACAAAGCAAGATGGAACCAGTAGACATAGACTTAATCCCCAAACCACTAGCATTTCTGCTATTTGTCAACAGTGATTGCAAGTGTTAATAACTTTTTTGCCTTATAATGATATTACTATATTATACACCAAATTTGTGACCCTAAACATCCTTTTTGAATACTAGCTAGGATTAAAAGAGGTTTTAAAATTAAAAACCTATTTTATCACATAAACTTTTTAAAATGGAAACATTTTAAAATCTTGGCCCCAAAACAGGTAGAAAAAAAATCGATGAGGTAAACAAAAAAGTAAGGAACCAGGGCTAGATAAAAACATGAGAATGGGCAGCCGGGGTGAAAAGCCACGAGTGCTGGGCAGAGCTGATCGTGCAGCAGGACTGCCTGGCAGAGTAAGACCGAATGTTGGACACCAGAGATCCAAAGCCCTATTCTAAGGTGTGTGTGAGTTTATAGGGCCAGAAATACAATCTGATTGCATTCAGCAATTAGCCATTAGTCTTGAGTTATTTTCAGTGGACTGACAAAGAGCTCTTCTGTATTCCCTCTACTGAGAGGTGGCTTTATGAACCAGGCAGAGCCAGCAGAGTGTCAGAGAAACGAGAACACTACTGAGTTTGCCATCAGAATTCATGGCACAGGAAGAAAAACCAAAGCAAAGAACTGCTGTTTCTTCACTTGTAGTAAAACCTTCATAGGGTAATCATGTGTGAGATAATGGGCCCAGGATTCACATCGCAGTCCTTCAAGAACCTGGCAGAGGTGCTTGACGCCTAGGTATTAAATGTCTGCCATCCTTGGTAAACAGCTGGTTGATGCAAGAAAAGTAAGGCAGACTCATTGATGGGCTCAGGCTTCCAGAACAGTGCCAGCCGCAACAGAAGGATCTCTAGACTGGAGCAGAGAACACAAGCACATTTCACATAGGAGCAGAAAAAAACACATCCAGTTTTTACACAGGGATGGAAATGCTGTTGTTTTATCCAGGACTGAAACCGAGTATTAGCTAATAATCTCTTAATATAGTCCCAGGAATTGACTTTGCAGCTGGAATTGCCCAGCAGTGGATATTTCCTAGCCTGGGCCAAATCAAGAGCCATGGATTACTGTCTATAGACAGATTAAGCTGTGATTTTTCTCACCTCCCATACAATACTCTGTTTGTATTCCATAATGATGTATTTAAAATAACTTTGTAAAGATTATTCAAAAAAAGCTCTAAAGCTGGCTCAGTGGTTAGGAGCCCTTTTTGCTCTTACAGAACACCCATATCTGGCAGCTCCTAACCGCCTGTTTAACTTCATTACTGGAGGATTGAACATCTCTCTTCTCCATATGCGCATGCACTCACATCCACATCCTGTGCCCAACCACATGTGCAGAGTTAAAAAAGGTCAGACTAGCTTTCTTTGATCTGGACTCTGACTGTAGTCTTCAGACTAGCCTCCCTTCTTCTACCCCTGTCTGCCTGAGATCTGTTTCCTTCTGTTTACACTTCTGGAGACTTTGTCTCTTAGAGTAAAACCCAGACTCTGCCCAAGGTTGATAAGGGCCTACGTGACATATGTGCTTGGCTTTCTTGACATTTTTAAAGACATACCAGATGGATTCCTTTGCATGAGGTCTCTTCTCTTTGCATGAAATGTTCCTCCCCACATCACCCCCAGGCTTTGACTTAAATCCAGATATCCTTGCAAACGTTTCTTCTGGACTTTCCACTTGAAATGGCCTTTGACACTCTTCATTCACCCTGCTCCTTCAGAGAAGTAACAAATTCTCCCAGAGTCTCATGATATGCTCCTTTGTTTGTTTGCTGACTATATATTTTAGAATGTGAGCTCATACGTTTTGTTTGCTTGACAGCTGCTAGATCTCCAGTCCTGGAACAATGTTGGGCACACAATGGATGATATTTTGATTTGCCTAGTACAAGTGATTGAGATGGAAAGTAGGTAGGTAGGTGGTGTGATTGCCGTGTTGTCAGCTTGATATAATTTAGAATTACCTGGACATGGGTCTCTGAAAATGTCTGTAGAAGACAACAATCTTGTTAAACTAACTGAGGAGAAAAGAGCTATGTGCTATGGATAGCACCAGTTTCATGGTCTTGGGATTCTGGACTTTATGAAAAAAGAAAGAAAGAGAGCTATACATAGCATTCACTGCTCTCTGCTTCTTGACTGCGGGTGCAGTGTGCCCAACTCCCTCAAACTCCCTTGGCCGTGAGTTCCCTGCTGCAATGGACCATTGTATGCCCAATATATTAAACAGATATAGTGTTCAAACAAAAGTAACTAGTACCCTCTTGATTTCAGGAAGTAAAAAGACAATCACACATTAAATTAAAGCATGGTAAACAGAAGACATCTAGGTAGAAGATTCTCTCAGATAAACAGAAATGCTTTGCGAGGCAATCCCACAATCACAGATGTTTTATTTTAAAAATACTATTCTGGAAGCTTATTCTACTATTATCCACCAATAAAATCTGTCACATTTATAAGAAAATTGTACAATTCTCTCAGAAGGCAGCCCTCTCTAGAGGACTGATTTAAAGGAACCAACCGATGTGGTTTAAGAAATTGACCAGAAGTCTATACAGCTGCCCATTTCTTGCCATTGGAGTGGTTTGCTGGATTGTGATCTTAGCATTTAAAAATGTTCCATTGTCAGAGTAGTTACACCAGTGAAGGAGCCATTTTTCTGTTGCTTGAAAAGAAATGCGTTTCACACTGGAGAAGCCACGCAGTGCATTCGCAATGCTCTGAAGTGTGGGCTTGAGACTTGGAGAAATGAATATATAGCTGGTCTATTTCACTACTTTTTAGCCTGTGGTTATGGCCATCATGTGTGCATTGATAAACTGCATCCACACAAATCTTTTGCAGCTATTCCCACCTGTACCTTCTTGACCAGGACCTCAGGAAAGTTTTGCAACATTTCAGGACTCACTCTCCTGATTTGTAAACTTAGGGCTGCCTTGCAGCTACAGCCAGTGGTATAAGTACCAAATGTGCTGTCCCGTGGAAAAAATTCAGGAGCTCACACAGAGAGACTGTCCCACAAGTCAGCTTAGACTGTGTTCATTCCTTGCCTGGTTTCCTGAACCAGCCAACTCAGTGATCAAGAGCTTCAAACTTTAATCCACTCAAAGCCATTTTGCAAAATGAGACCAGAGAAATATTTCTAAAATAAAAATCTGTATTTACTCAAAATAACATTTGGTTGCCTTTGTAATGAAGTTTAGATTTCTTACCTTCTCCTTTCTCAGTGCCCGAGCTGTCTGCCTCTTCTGCCTTCACAGTAGATACTATGCTGGATACATTTGCATCCACACACCTGTTCTCTCATATCTCTAAACTACACCCCTTCAACATGACATATCATTATTTTAAAACACTTCAGCTCCTTTTTGCATGGCTGACTATTATTTGCAGTGTGCTTGTTAAGCATCAAGAACATACAAAATAGCGAGTGAGCTCACTTGTGCAAGAGTGAGCTGTGGCAGACGCTGCTCCTAGAGTCAGATGAGGACCCGACATGACCCATGGACTCAGAACATCATTTCTGTATTAGCCATTCACTGAAGAGTTGCTAATATTTGTAATATTTGTATTTTTATGAGCGTCAACTCTTTCACATATAAAAAGAGTTCCAGATTCATTTCCTCAAATGAATAGGTAACTATGAAATATAGTTTAGATAACACATAGAAAAGGCAACTGGTTCAAAGTGATTTGAGTCTGCTTGCAGAGGGAGGTTATAGGTAACCTATCAGGTGCACTGCCTCCCTTCTACCGATGAAGCAACTATATGTAAACCAAGGCAGTGAGGGGGCTTAAACTTTATGCCTTATTAGAAATGTGGTTTTCATAGAATAAGTACTCTTCCCATTCATGGACATCTCATAGTCTTTCCAGAAGTGGACAGACTCATTCCGTCCTGAGAGGACTGTGGTACCTAGCGGTGGTGCGTTCACTTAAACATCCAGCAGGATGACAGAGAGAACCACAAATGTTCAGCTTCTTGTGGATAGCATCATTACAGCACATGTCAAAAGGCTTTGTATAGTTAGAGGTGGCTGTGGAGTTCATGGTCAAAGGGATGAAACTACATTGGTTGATGCTTTGCTGCATGCTTTAATTCACAATTCTAAGAATATTAAATAGACACAAAGAGTAACACATTAAGTAAACCTTATTTTGTTATGAAAAGGCTAAAGATAGAACTAATTTATAAAATTTCATTTTCTTTTCAAAGACAAAATTTTACCAAATTTAAAATATGTGTAAGTACATTTTACATAATTATTAAAGTACACATGAATGCTGACTTCTCTCCTAATTGTAGTCCATACCACAAAGCACTACCTTTGACAAATTGAGCTGGAATAAAATTCACTATGGTTGTAATATTTGCAGTCATTATTCCAATCTAGTATTCATATGGAGATGATATTAATACAAAATAGACGTAAATAGAGGGGAAAGACACCATGTGGATTATTTTCAGAATTTTATAATTTAAATGTATCCAAGACAAAATCTTGACCAGCCCAAATTTTCAAGTAGAACTGAAATAAAGACACAGAAAAAAGATATGTGCTCAATTTTATATTGAAAATTTTGAAGAAAAAGTTATAACAGTTCCCTTACTTACAAACTGTTGGTTTTTAACCTGCTCCTCCCCAACCTTATCCTCCCTAACCCACTCCTCCCTAACCAGCTCCTCTCTAACCTGCTCCTCCCTAATCAGCTCCTCCCTAACCCACTCCTCTCTAACCTGCTCCTCCCTAACCCACTCCTCCCTAATCAGCTCCTCCCTAACCAGCTCCTCTCTAACCCACTCCTCCCTAACCTGCTCCTCTCTAACCTGCTCCTCCCTAACCCACTCCTCCCTAATCAGCTCCTCCCT
>LOEQ01015782.1:0-14710 GCA_001685075.1 Bramus lutescens | reverse complement strand
TGCATGGTGCACAAGGATTCTGTAAGTATGATGAGTTGATGACTTAAAAAAAAAGCCACCTTCCGGAAATCAAAATATTTATTTTCACATTTTTTTAAAAAGTGCATGGAATACCTATTTTGAACTTTGATGGATATAACTCTGCAAAACTTGACCCTTCAGTTGTGTAAACTTGGATCCCTTCCATTTCAGATTCTGTCTGGGACTAAGCACTTACAAAAACATATTACACAAAAGCTACCAAACATAAACACTTGCAAGGGTTGAAAGAGTGGCTCCAGGAGTTCAGTGGACCTAAGTCTGCTGTGTTAGATGACCACAGCATATATATATGTAGGTACAGTCTAAAAATCTAGAAAGGAGACCAAAAAAGGCTAATACTAGACGATGAAGGATAGGGGTGTTGTGTGTGGTGGAACAAAGGACACATGTGAAATCAAAGAGGAAAAGAATCTGTTGAGAGGGTGCCAGGGGCACAAGAGTACCAATGAATGTGGGGATGGAGGAAAAATCATCATATTTCTTTAAAACTTGTCACATGGATCGGACACATTCTATGCTATTTTTTAAAAGTCAGTCTCACACTAGGATGCCCTGGGCACCTACACAATGAAGACTGCAGCTCATTGGACCATCCATGGGCTCCATGGTCACCATCTCACTGAGGTCAGGATGAACATTTGAGGAGTGACTTCTCATTGTGAAGCAAAGGTCTTAGTTTCAATGTTTATGTGCACAGAGGGCTCTCACGGTTTTCCCTTCCAAAGGAGGGTGAGTCGATTTACACAGAGTCGACAATGAGGTGTTTTCCCCAAGGAGGATGCATAGTGAGCTCCACAACATGTGAGATTTTTAGTGTTTATTTTTTCCGAGTGCCTCTAATTCTTTGTCACCCTATTTGAAACAGTTTTTCTTCTGTAAGTCACATAATAACCATGCTGTTTTTAAATTACAAAACCAGGACTATTTTCTTCAGTAGCTGAAGTGTTCGTCTCATTGGTACCATTTGAAGATATGTCTGTGGTAGTTTCTAAACCGTGTGACTTTTGATTTCCCCATCACAGATTACCATATTTGATGCTGATTCTGAGGAGCACCAAGACCTTGATTTGGCAATCCTCACGGCTTTGCTGAAGGGTGAGTGGCCCACCAAATTAGCAGTTCCTCCTCCCTTCCTCTTCTCGCGTTCTAGAGGATTCTTTGCTTTTTACCTAAATATTTTTGAAGAGAATATATGGTTATTCCTTTCTTACCCCCAGGCACAAGCTTATCGGTGTCAGAACAATTAAATCTGGCAATGGCTTGGGACAGAGTGGACATCGCCAAGAAGCATATCTTAATTTATGGACAACACTGGAAGGTATAATGAAAATGAGATTTTTTTTTGGAAAAAGGCATTTTGCATATTGGTTTGTTCAAGAGGGACAAAGAAAAAAATGGAGGAGAGATAGGTATCACTCTGATAGCTAGGCACCCAGGGAAGCAAAGGCATGTTTCTTTCTTGGTTTGCCTCCTCAAAAACAAAATTTCTCTGGCTTCATGGAATATGAAACAGGAAGTCAAAAGATTAAAAGAATGGAAAGAGCTTAAATTTATTTTTAATGAGTTAGATTTCATTTTTTATTATTTATAACTTAAATATTATCTTAGTGTCTTACTTTTACATTAAAATGTAGTATTTATAGTGAAACATGAGAGACTACCACAAGAAGACTCAAAACAAATACATTCTGAGTCCTTAGCCTCTTAACCCAGTGAAAACACAATGTGTGTCTCCTTCTGCCTCTGTGTAGTCCTTCCTTACACTCTGTCATCAGCTGAGTTGTGAAGAGCCAGATTAGATCACAAGGCTAAGATGGCTATAGGAGCTCCTTGCGACTAAACCAAGATAAAAACTACAAAAGCCAGGATGAAGGGAACAGTTACTGCCGAGAAAAACCCTTATTCCACAAGTTGTCTTCAGAAAGACTTGAGGATCACCAGCATCCCATCAGAGTGAATCCCCTCTACTCCAGTCACACCTCTGCTGTGTGGGCTATGATCACAGTTGTCCGGGGTACTCTGCAGACATGTTAGCTAGAAATCCTGGCTCTGCTTGGGGACATACACTTCCCCAGTAGATGACTGAAGTGGGAGGCAGGACTTGGTACCTGTGCCTTCACATCCCCTGTCCCTTTGCTGCTCAGTCTTGATTCAGGTTTTGCTCTGCATACAGACACGCTGATCATTTGAAAAATGTTTTGTTTAATGACTGTGAAGGCTTAACTTGACCACGGCCAGCTGGAGTGGGTCTGAGTTTCTTCTGCATGCATTCCCTTCAACTCAAGCACTGAAAATCCTTCATCCCTGTAACGAGGCCAAGAAGTTTGTGCAAGATGAGGACATGACCCTTTACTCAGCAGCCCCTTTTTAATCCACCAAGTAGAAGACCAGGATGCTTGTGCATAAGAAGAATAGTGTTTGAAACTCTGCCCCTGACTAATGGACAATCACCAAATCTTGGACCATTCTGATAAAAGAATCAAATCTGGCAGCCTTTTGCTGAAGTGAGCAGCTGCTCTCCTTTGGTTTGGCTTCATTTCTACTGTTACCATGTCTCACGTTCCTGTTCTCTGCTATCAATAATAGAAATCAGTGAAAAGCAGAAAAATGCATTGAGTAGTACAATGGTAATAATGACCATTAATATTGTACTAAGAATTTAAGTTGTGATTATACTTCAGTTGCATTTCATTCAAGCTAACACTTGCACATGGGTTCAAAAACATCAAGTGAGGTTACAAGGCTATGAAAATGATAATTTTCTGCTGCAATGAGCCTTCTACATTTGATATTTTTGACTATTCTGATACTTGTAACTTTCTAGATTTATAAATTGCATCACAAGGATATCTTCCAATTCATTAAAAGTTAGAAATGTCTTGACCTTTCTGTCTTGCGAGGCTTACTCTGTGGAGCTGGAGGTTTTGGAGCTTGGATGTCATTATGGGTTCTCCCTCAACAGCAAGCAAACTTCTTGCTCCTCTGCTCTGTTTCCTGTGCCTCAAGACTCCTTTTCTAGCTTTTCTCATCTGTAATGATGGCATGGACTAGTAACTTTCTAAGAAAGATCATGTGAGCTAAATCTTCAGAAGGCCTAATATATGCCTGTATTTTCATTCAGGACTATAAATATTTTTAAGTTTTTGTTATTATTATTATTATTATTATTATTATTATTATTATTTTGTTGGGGTGTAGGGGACACACATGCCATGGCTTGCAACTGAAGACTAGAGGACAACTTTGAGGGATCATTTCTGTCCTTATAAACTAATGTAGCTTCTAAGGATCCATCTCACGTTGCTGGGCTTTCAGGGCAAATGCTTTTGCCCAATGAGCTATCTTGCTTTCCCTAGAACTATATTTTTTTTTCCTGCAGGATTTTGAATGCCTAGCACTGATGTTGAAAAATGAACGTAATTTCATCTTTAGGTCCTTTGTGACCAATTTTTTTTCTCTTTCCTAGAACTTTTAAGATATTTTCTTTCTCCAAGGTTCTGAGCTTCCACAATAGTGTGTATTAGGTCTTGTTTTAATTACTTTCCTATTGCTGTGATAAAACAGCATGACCAAGGCAACTTCTAAAAGAAAACATTTAATTGGGCTTATGGTTTCAGAGGGTCAGAGTTCATGATGGTGGAGTGAAGGCCTGGCGGCAGGAACAGCTGAAAGCTCTTTTGTCAGAACCACAAGCACAAGGCAGAGAGGCCCACTGGGAATGGTGCAAGTCTTTTGAAACATCAAAGCCTGGCCGCAGTGACACACCTCCTCTGACAAGGCCACACCTCCTAACCCTTCCCAAACAGTTCTATCAGCTAGAGCATTCAGACATATGATGCTCATTCAAACAGCACAAGTCTACAGATTTGTTATGCACGCACTTTCAAACTTTATCCACAGTTCCATTCTATCCCTCTTTGTTTTCTCTGCTCATTTTTTTGATTCCTGTTTCCTGAGTATTTACTCAGCTGCTGATAATTTTTTTCTCTTACTTTTCTTATGTTTGTGTTTGGTAAGTTTTCTCAACTTCTCAGCCTCAGTGAAGCCATACTTCACTCGTAGCATAGGGTTAGTCTATCAATTCCCATGAGCACATTTGTTTGCTGAGTGGACTGCCTTTCCCCTGTGTTCAGTGTCAACTGGAATAGATATTACAAATAATTATAAAACAATTATTTATAATATTAATAAACCATTATTTTATTGATAATTTATTAATTATTATCAATATTAAAATTATTAATAACAGTCCTTTGGAGGCTTTCCTCCTGAATTATTTGGTTCCACCTAGCTTTTAGAAACATTTGTGTTGAATTTTTTTACTCAAGGGTGGAAGACAGAGAGGGAGATATTTTGTGCACTGTGAGTTTGAACTTTAGCAAAGGGTCATCTGATGCCATTTGCTGGGGGGGACTCTCCTCAGTGTCAGCATGTTTGTATCTTCTCTTGTGTTGGTGATAATGCCAGAAAAGAAGTATCTATCCAAGCTGGGAGGTGCAAGCGTTACTAACTACTTGTCGTGAAGGGTCAAGTGGCGACAATGACTTCCAAGTCCTAATATTAAACTCAGCACATATACAATGACTTCACTGTGGTGTCACGGTTACATGGCATCGATCTGAGGGATCCTTGGTACTTCTCAGTTCAGTTGTTTGGTTTTGAGTGGACTGTTGAGCCAACTACCACGTGACCAACTGCTTTTCACATTCCACACTGCTGTTCGCATCCCCCTCACCCCTTCATACTTATGAATTGATTTGGTTAAATAAGTTCCTCTAATGTAGTTTTGATAAATTTTTGGTAGGGAAAATTAGATGAATATGTTAAATATGCTACTTTTACCCATAATGCGGTTTTGTTTTTGCTACCATAATTCTTAAGGTTTAAGTGGAAGAATTACGGTAGCAAAAACAAAACTAAAATGAAAATTAAAAAAAATTTATCAGCCAAATGAATAAGTAAATATTTCCCTCCACCTTAAAATTAAAAATAAATCAGAAACTCTTGGAATTTCATTAGAATTACATTTAAGACTCACCATCGGTTTGGGGGAACTCTGAGGTTGGTACAGGGTTTCGTTTTCTCACACAAGAACATGAATCATTCTTGCCTACATCTTCAGTTGCTCCCTGCTTTCTTAGGAAGATTGTATTTTATAATGATGGAATCTATGTAGTGTTATCTGTGATTCTTATTTCTCTTACGTCAATTGTCTTCATACCTCTTCCTTATTTGTACCTCCTGAAGCCCGGTGTTCTAGAACAAGCAATGTTAGATGCCTTAGTGATGGATCGGGTGGATTTTGTGAAACTCTTGATAGAGAACGGAGTGAACCTCCACCGTTTCCTCACCATCCCCCGACTGGAAGATCTTTATAATACAGTGAGTATGGAACACTTTATGCCATCTTGCTCAAGATTCGTGTTCTAGTTATCTTAGGGCTTGTCTGTCTCCTTGAATGCTCATGTCCCAACATAGTTTTCAGAATGCAGACTTACTTCCCATCTTAAGTCACACCCTTACCATGAAATCATTTTATCTCGAGACAGAGACTACAGTGTGAATAAGAACAAATTGCTTTTTGTTCAATTATTTGGAGTATCTTGACCTAAAGTTACTATTAATATGCTGCTCATGGGCCAGTGAGGTGGCTTACTGGGTAAAGGCACTTGTGTCCAAGGCTGATGACCAAGTTCGACCCTTTAAACCTGCTTATCCCTTGGAAAAATGTCCGTTGATTGTGCCAGGCACCTTCCTGTATTGTTTCTCCTGCTCCTGTCAGTACTGCCCTCCCTTCCTCATTGCTCCAGGTACTTAGCAGTGATCTCTTTCTAGAATTTGCACTACTTTCAGCTTCTTTTCAGTACGCACATCTTCACACTGTTGGCCACTTTTAGGACACATAATGCTCTTCATTTTCTCTTATTGTGAAGGCTCCCTTGAATCCCTCAGGAAACTGAACATAGTAAGGATTTGATAAAGTACAATTGACAGAATGCACTTGTGTCCAGAGAGATGTGATTATCTGATAGTTTGTATACAGTAAAGGAAGGTCATAAATGCTCAAGGTCTGTACTTATTAACCACATAAAACTAATGCCCTTACTATCTCTCTATATAAACATGCTTTGGAAATTACTTGAAATAATCACAACTTCTCTTGTGAAACTCCCTCTTTAGGATGAAGTAGCTTAAGTTTCATTACCAAAGATGTTGAGAAAGGTTTTCAATATTCTGGGTTGCCCATATTATTTGAAATACCTATGCAGTTCTGAAACAAAGCTCCTCCAATATATGAAAGTCTAATGAAATTCTTTTTAATTCTTTTTTAATCACAGAAACAAGGACCAACGAATATGTTTTTGCGTCATCTTGTCCAAGATGTCAAACAGGTAACTTAAGTATGAAAGTTGAAAATACTCTTTGCCTAAAAACTTAGATTTGAGATAGTTGAATGAAAATTTATAAAATGTGGGTTTGGATTGTGTTGTAAATTAACTTAATGTTTAATCAGAAATTTTACTCTTTTAGGGTTTCCCATTGTTTCTGTTTTTAGTTTGTTCTATCAACTAAGTGACATTAGTAATGAGAAACATGTTTCTGAAGAAGTGGTTCAGTGGCACAGTGCTTTACGTAAAACCTTGAGTACAGTTGTCAACCCCACACAAATAAACAAAAACAAAATACACAGGCCAGTACTTGGGGTTCATGCTTATAATTCTAGCACTCAGGAGGCTGAGGCATGAGGATCCAGGCTTTAAGGGCAGCCTGGGCTACATATTAGACCCTGTCTCAAAAGAAACAACCAAAATCAATGAAGAAACATAAGCAATGGGCCAGGACCCCAATAGATTATATCTATCACACAGCCGATGAGAACAGTAGCCACACGGGCTTTTGGGAATGTCTAATGTGTGATTTCTGATATTTTCTGTTATCCTTGTGTTGAGCACCAGTGTCAGCTTAGGAATGCAGACAATACCTCTGTGTGTCTGAGCCCTGTTGCAGGGTATTAGGATGGTCCAACACCCTTGCTCATGTTTTTCTCAGTGTTCTCATTGAATGCTAGGTAACATGCAACTTGAAAATTTAAAGGTCTTTCATTTGCCACTGTGGTAAAAAGCTACCCACTGCACATTTTAAGTGCGCTCTCATTTTTTGAGCTTTGTATCTCGTTGGATAGAGTGTGGACTTTCTGCTTCTGTTGACTTAGTTGGAGAGTCAGATGAAAGAGGGATATTTATTTGGCAAACTTGCAGTAAGCAAAGTTGTCTATGCTGATATAAATTTAAGTTACATAGACTTGAGCTGTAGCAAAAGGACTGGCCTGAATTATTTCCTGAAACAATTCACAGTATGCTGAAGAGAAAGTGATGGATAAGTTAAATGTGTTGCCTTCTGAGAGCCTGAAAAAAGGGATAGAGGAGAAAAAAAAACCTGTGAATCCTTGTTCTTGGTTGTAGCACACCCTTCTCTCGAGCTACAGAATAACGCTCATCGACATTGGGCTGGTAATAGAGTACCTCATTGGTGGGGCCTACCGAAGCAGCTACACCAGGAAAAGCTTTCGAGTTCTCTACAACAACCTCTACAGAAAAAACAAGGTAAAATCATTGAAAAGTACCCCAGTGTGTGGAAGGGGAATTGCAAAGTGTGGTTTTAGGAGAATGGCTGAATGAGTTTCAGAGGCTTCTGTGATATGCCCTCCTATCTGAGGGCGCATGTCACCTGCTGTCTGTAGAGTGCTCTGCAAAAGGGTTTGTGAGCTGGCATGAGATGAACACAAAGAAACCTTTTAGAGGAAACAGATTGATGGGTGAATTACCCACAAGACGAAGCTGGATGCTGTGCTGTATTGACATGGAAGCCGTGTGTGATGAATCTGGGTAGAGAGCAGCTGCTATTTCTTTTCTTCCTTTTGAAAACAAAGAGATCAAAGGTCAAACTCTTAATAGATTTATTTCTATAGACTAACAATGGCCTCTATAGTCCGGAGACTGCATATTGGGCTAAGCGTGTAAGGATTATATTGGAGGATAAAAAGAGTGTGATCTTACAAAAGGGAAAGATTTTACAGATGAGAGTGTATTTTCTGTCATAGTTTTGGAAGACCAAGATTATAAAGGGAGAGTTGCCATCACAGATCAGTAGTCAGAGGAGCCTAGTTATTTTTAGAGATACAAACATCAGACAAGGAGCACTGATGTAGAGAGAAAAATGAAAACAGAGAAGGGCGGTGCTCAAAACTCAGGGTGGGGTTCTGCAGCGACACCGAGACCTTTGTCGTGGGTGGACAGGTATGAGACTGGAATGTGGCTTGGGAGGAGGTTCCATAAAGAACACAGGCTATCCAGCTGCTTGGGACCTTTAAAAAGAACTGGGAGAAGTGCTAGCCCATCTTAAGTTTAGAAAATGAACTAAACAACCCCCACAAAACCATGCAAAATATGGGAAACCACATCTTACCTAGGAAAGAACCTCTAATGAGGTTTCTGAGGCCAAAAGACACTCAAGATCAGCTCCTTCCTTTGAAAGGAGCAACACTACCGAGTGGCAGTGAGGACAGGACTGCTGTGTGGCCTTGGTGAAGCTGGTTTGTTCCTCCATTCCTGCTCGTTCCGGAAACAGGCCATTCATATGACACATCCATTTCACCAATGGCTTTGTCCTGAGTGTATGCAGGTGATGGTGTTTCAGAGCAGACTGCAGTCAGACCACAGTGCTAACACCGATGTGGTGTGGAGTCAGAGTGGTTTGACATCAAATCCTACTTGTCTCTTTACTTGGTGTATAGAACATTTATCTGTCAAGCCCAGTGATGGTGGTGCAAGCCTTTAATCCCAGCCCTGTGGAGGCAGAGACAGGCAGATCTCTGTTAGTTCAAGGCCAGCCTGGTCTACAAGAGCTAGTTCCAGGACACCTAGGGCTGTTACACAGAGAACCCCTATCTTGAAAAACAAACAAACAAAAACAAACAGTGGTTTGTCTGTTCCCACTCTCCCATCTCTGAAATGGGCATATTAATGTCCTGTTTGCAAACTTTTGAGAATACCCAAAACCCTTTATGTCCTTATTACAGAGCAAATTTTGAGTGACTTAATTGTTATTCCCTGTGATTGTCACCATGTTGATATTATTAATTCTGTTACAATAATGATGAGACTAATGTGGGCATGGACACTGCAAAGTCTTGACGTCATTCTTCCTGTGTTGACTTTGTACCCATAGCACTCAAACTGAAGGAGAGTAGAGCTTTCCAAAACCTGGGGTCTGTAGCCTAGGCTCTCACAGCAGTCTCTGTAGACTCCTGCCCCTCCTAGCTGACACTTCATTTGTTCCCATGCAGTGGAGATATCACATGCCACCGGGAAAACTTCTGGAACTTTCTAACTTCACCTTCGCCTTAGAGCTCTTTGTGAATGGAAACTTTCTCTTACCAAAACTGTGAAGTTTTATTGCCTGCTTTGAGCTTGTTCTGTGGCTAATTGATTTTAAAGGAATTTCCACGTAGGAAAGGAACTCAGGGGTGTAATAGGAGACAAAGGAGTGTGCTCTCTAACAGGTCAGGAAATAGAAGTGCTCAACAGACAGACATGGGGAGGCTATTGAGTGAGGAATCTCCAGACACATTAGTTACTAATCCTGGATCAGAGACAGAAGTGTTGGGTGCTTGAGAGGACGCATATTTAGCTCATCATTGTCTGGAAAGATTATATTTTCACTACCATAATCTTTTTTGATCTCTCCCCTTTGTTTTCTTTAAAAAAACAAAATAACAACATATAGCAGAGTGTGAGCAGCTTTTCTCAGAGCCTTTCCCAGCATCCTCTTCACCAGAGACATTCCTTGGGAAGCAGAAGTGACTCTTCGGAAAACACACCACATTCCCAGTTCTTTAGGACTGCTCAGCCCTACAAATCCAAGGTACACTGCTTTGTTTGTAGAGTTGAACATAAAGTTGGTTTTGCAGACTGAGATGGCCCCTTCCTTTGACACTGGAGAAAGGGAGGGGCTAATGAAGAATCATTGCCCTATCCATAAACAGACGGTGTAATTCACAAGCATCACAGCGGTCACAGCTGTCCTTCAACAACACAGAGTGCTGACAGCCCAGTGATTGTCTGGGCTTGCCCCTCAGGCTCTCTTCCTTCTTCCCACTTCTGCCTTGTACAGTTGGTGACTCAGGCAGGCTGTGTATGCCATGGTATTAAACATTCATAGTTATTAGCCTCACACTATGCACTTAACTTCCTTGCTCAAGCCTGGTTGGATATGAGGACCATCTCCTATACAACTCTCAGTTTTGGGGAGATGGTCCTTTTGTATATTTTTTTTCCTAACTAAGTCTTTCTTGAAGTTAGTTGGTTTCTAATTTTGCAATATAACAAAGGTCATGAATTTGTGTCTTTAGCCTGCCCTTCTGTGGGACAGAAAACTTTTGCCTAAGTATTTCCATGGAAATCAGATACTAATTATACATAACAGTGTTTGCTATGATGCCTCAAATTACAAGTGCTTTTTTTAAAACCTTTATTAGTCTCCAAGCATTATGATGAGTACTTGGTTGGACTGGGGAGGTGAGCAGGTAGGAGGTAGATAAAATGGTGCTGGAGGAAGGGTTCCACTTTTCTTAAGGTGCTAACTATTATACTGGACACTGAATCAGAGACAGGAAGCCGTACAAAGGTACACAGGGAGTTTGAGTGGCATGCTAGTTGAGCACAGGGTCAGTTTTCCAGGGGGATAATGCTCATTGTTACCAGAATAAAATAAAGCAAAGTGACCCTTTTGAAAGTATGCCGGCAACACTAGTGACGCTCTTCAAGGGAACAATGACAAATCAAGTCGTTAAGGTAAAAGTAGAGAATATTTAAAAGTCTTACTTACCCAAATAAAGTGCAAATTGTGCTTGATGGTTTATCTTAGCGATATTCCACATGCTCTTGAGACAAGGACTCACCACGGAGTCAGGACTGTTTTTAAGCTTAATCCTCATGGCCTTCAAAGTCCTGTGTTATAGTTCAATAAAGCATGCTTTATTTTTAATAGTTCTGAGAATTGAGCTCAGGGTTTTGTATATATCAGTTGGCTACTCTACCACAGAGCTACAGCCCCAGCTGATTGCTTTTGTACAGCTTATACAGTGGGCACACTGTCAGTTTTACTGGAGAATCTGTACTAACAATTCCACTATGGTGGATTTCTGGGCTTTTTGTTTGTTTGGCTTTTTTTTTCCTTCAGTGCCAGGATCTAGCATAGGTAGTAATTATCTTAAAAAGTTTCCCTGGGAGGAAGGGAGGGGAATGGAGAAAAATGTATAGCTCAATAAAAACAATTTTAAAAAGTATCCCTAGGATACTTGCTGTGTTATAGTTAGCAAAGTATTATGCACCGGAATATTCAGGACTTTGTTCTCCTTTGCTATAGGAAAAGCCTGGAGACTCTCATAAATCAAAGAAGAAGTCAAAGGACATACACAGCCTGTCGGAGGACCCTGAGCCAGCTGGCTTTGTCTACCCATACAATGAGCTGCTTGTGTGGGCTGTGCTCATGAAGAGGCAGAAGATGGCCATGTTCTTCTGGCAGCATGGGGAGGAGACCACAGTCAAGGCAGTCATTGCTAGTATTCTCTATAGAGCCATGGCCCGGGAAGCTAAGGAGAGCAACATGGTGGATGATACCTCAGAGGAGCTGGAAAATTACTCAGAGTAGGTCTTCTCTCTTCACTTCACACCAAGCAGCAATGCTTTATAGAAAGTGTAGACACTGCTTTCTCCCTCGCTTTGCCATAGGATAAAGGGATTTCCTTAGACTTGCATATTTCAGTCAAGCATCCCCCAAGGAACAGAACCAGTATGGTGTATAGATAGTTAAATGGGAGGGACTAGTAAGAGAATTGACTTAAGTGATAAATAGTTCTGGTAGCTGAGAAGACTGTGTTGACCCTGAAGACCATGGATGCTAGAAACATGGCCAAGTCTGTGTCCAGAGGCCCCAGAACCAGGGAATCTATGGCAGGATCCTTAGTTTAAGGCCTTTGAACTGGGGGAGGCTGTTGCTATTATAACTGTGGAATCTTCAAACTGCAGAACCTGGACTGCTGATGTCTAGGGCACTCGACAGGTGTCTCACCTCTCAGGGGCAGAGGTCAATGCACTTTCTGTACTTATCCTTTGTGGGTTCCTGGAGGACTGGGTGGTGGCCATCCAACTAGAAAAGGGATCTTCTCCATGTAGCCCGCTCAGACTCCCATGCTAAGCCCTGGAAACATGATTGCGGACACAATGTAATACTGATTTCTAGGTATTCCTTGATCCTGCTTATTCAGCAGCCAGTGTTGACTACCACGCTCTACACTTCTTGCACTCGTCGTAAAGGGTTCCTGAAGATTTGCAGGAACTCTGTGGAATGAAGGAGAGAGGCGACCTTCCAGTGAGGTGCACTGAGTCCCAGGGGCAACTCTTTTTGCATTGTGTAGGTCAGCTGACTCGAGTTTAGCCTTTAGTTCCTTAAGGAGAGTTAATGATTCTTGAAACAAAGGATGTAGAAAGCTCTTTGGAGCTCCAAAGTCTTCGATGCTGTTAACATGGCTGCTTACCTTAGGAATTCTTCAGGCTGGGAAAGCGAATACACACATTGTAGTAAAGAATCAGAAGGCAACTGGTGGGAATGAGAAAGAGGAGAAGAGATGCTTCCATAAATCAGATTACTGAAGCGTTATAGTCCTTGGGTGGAGGGAAGCTCAGAGAATGACGAAAGTTAATCTATAGCTTGATTGACAGACCTAGAGAATTTCTGGAAAACAAAGCCTCCTGGAATTTTCTGAGGGTTTCTAGGTCTGGATTCTTAAGTACTTAGGATTTTATAAAAATAATAGTAATAGAAATAGAAATACGGTGCCACAATGTTTCTTGGACACAGTGTTTTCTGTCAATTTCTGTCTTAAGTTTTATCATGTAGATTCAAACACTCCAGGATGAATATAGGATAAACACAGCATGGAATGGCTTCCGAAAAAAACGTTAAATTCTACTTTGGGCTACCAGGAAAATAGGACATACTGTCTACCTTCCGTACCAGAGGCAGCTGCGGTAGCTTCTGACAGCTGAGATGAATTGGCTGGTTTGCTCTTGTTTTTAACATAGCCTAATTTTGTTTTGATCACACAGCCCAATTAACTGGTGTGTTCTGTGTGCCATGGTCCATCTTTGAAGATATTTCTGGGGCTCTGACCAGCCTTTTGTGTTCTCTGTTCACCACTGTGTCTTCAGGCAGTTTGGCCAGCTTGCCCTAGATGTGTTAGAGAAAGCCTTCAAGCAGAACGAGCCAATGGCCATGAAACTGTTGACCTATGAACTCAAGAACTGGAGTAATTTCACCTGCTTGAAGCTGGCAGTGTCTGGAGGACTACGTCCCTTTGTGTCACATTCTTGTACCCAAATGCTGCTGACAGACATGTGGATGGGACGTCTGAAAATGAGGAAAAATTCCTGGCTGAAGGTATATTCTTTTTCTGTACGTCATATCATCAGTGTAGCGAGAAGGTCAGTGCTCCTGAGTTCCGCATGGGTCATCTGGCAAACAACACCTTCCTACAGGTGCACTGATCATCCCATCCCTCAGGAATCTCTAAACTACTTTCCCACAGTGACTTTTCAAAACTTGATCAATGTACTGCCCTGCCACCACAGAGCCATTCTTGTGTGAAGATGATCAGAGTCCCAAGCAAACAAAAGCGACACTTCTCTGTGTCACATGACAGTGTCTGAGCATTCCACAGGGGTTGGGTGCATAGCTCACTTATAGAATGCTTGAACAGCATCCACAGGCCCTGGGTTTGGTCCCCAGTGCCACAAAATTAATAAATATCAATAGAAAAGAAACTAAATAGAATTAGAAAATTTACTGCATTCCTCATCCAGTGTGTTGTTTCAGGGACTCCGTGGTTGTTTAATAAGGCTCTCCTCTAGCAAGTGCGCCATTCGCCATATCCAAATTAGCCTCTCCAGGTATCTAAAATCAAGGGCACCTAAATTCAATGCCCAAAACTCATGTTTACTGTGGACCCTAAGCATAAAGCTTTCCATTTGGTTAATCTCAAAGTGCATGTATTTATGTAATCAATAGAAGAGGATGTAGCTCAGTGTTAAGAGCTACACAAGACTGTATTTGGCATTTTAATTGTGCTCTTCTCACAATTATCTAATATATAGTATATCTTAAATAGAATAGCTTTGATAAAAATATAAACATTTTTAGTAGACAAACTATAGCAATTGCAAGAAAATAATTATTTCATAAGATAGGAAAGACTTGTGTTTTAATTTCTGCCAATGAGATCAGACAAATAAAATACCAGAGAAAAACTCATAATTTCCCAAAGTTCTCCTTTGAGCCATTTTGACTTCACAGGTGAAAGTGACGAAACAGAGATGGGATGGGTGTGCTTCACTTACTCAGCTCTCTGGAAGCAGCTGCTTGTAAATTCCTGGTCATAGGAAGGCTGCAGCTGGGAGCCTGAGGTAGCGTTTGCCCCACACAGTACACACATTAACTTCCAGAAATGCGGACCCTGGGAACTTAGTGGAGTTTTGTCTTTTAAATACTTTATAATATGAGAGGGGTGTGTGTGTGTGTGTGTGTGTGTGTGTGTGTGTGTGTGTGTGTG
>LOEQ01015780.1:0-14712 GCA_001685075.1 Bramus lutescens | reverse complement strand
TCTAGTAATCTGTGTATCACCACGGGGTCATGGCTTACTAGGAAGATTCTAACCAATGTCCATCTTGGGCCAGAGCTTCATGTGTCTACCTAACTCTGCTTTCTTCCTCCCAGCATTCTGTTCTGTCTACTTCACCCACCTAAGGGCTGGCCTATCAAAAGGCAAAGGCAGTTTCTTTATTAAGATGACCCTCCTACATCAAAAGACTTCCTAAAATACCTTAAAAATGACCACACAACATACCCATACTTTTGGGACACAATGAAAGCAGTGCTAAAAGGAAAGTTCATAGCACTAAATGCCTACATAAAAAAGCTGGAAAAATTCCACACTAACAAATTAACAGAATACTTGAAAGCTATAGAACAAAAAGAAACAAACTCACCCAGAAGGAGTAAATGGTGGGAAATAATCAAATTGAGAGCTGAATTCAATGAAATAGAAACAAAGAAAACAATACAAAGAATCAGTGAGACAAAGAGTTGGTTCTTTAAGAAAATCAAAAAGATTGACAAAACTTTATCTGATCTAGCGAAAAGGTAGAGAGGGAGTATCCAAATTAACAAAACCAGAAATGAAAATGAAACATAACAACAGACCCTGAGGAAATCCAGAGACTCATCAGATTATACTTCAAAAACCTGTACTCCACAAAAATGGGAAATTTAAAGGAAATGGACAATTTTCTGGATAAGTACCACATACCAAAATTAAACCAGGATCAGATAAACAAATTAAAGAGATCTGTAACCCATAAGGAAATAGAGTCATCAAAAGCCTCCCAACCAAAAGAAACCCAGGTCCAGATGTTTTCAGTGAGGAATCCAACCAGAATTTCAAAGAGCCAATACTGATACCCCTCAAATCATTCCACACAATAGAAGCAGAAGGAGCATAGCCAAACTCTTTTTACAAGGTTATAGTTACCCCGATAACCAAACCACACAAAAACACAACTAAGAAGGAAAATTATAGACCAATCTCCCTCATGAATATAGATGCAAAAATATTCAGTAAAATACTGGCAAACCGAATCCAATAACACATGAGAAACATCATCTGCCTCGATGAAGTAGGCTTCATCCCAGAAATGCAGGGATGGTTCCACATATGAAAATCTATCAATGTAATCTGCCATATAAACTGAAAGAAAACACACACACACATACACACACACACACACACACACACAATCATCTCATTAGATGCTGAAAAAGCCTTTAACAAATCCAACACCCCATCATGATAAAGGTTTTGGAGATATCAGGGATACAAGGAACATTCCTAAACACAATAAAGCCAATATACAACAAGCCAATAGCCAAAATCAAATTAAATGGAGAGAAAGTCAATACAGTTCCACTCACTAAAATCAGGAACAAGACAAGGCTGTCCTCTCTCTCCATATCTATTCAATATAGTACTTGAAGTCCTAACTACAGCAGTAAGACAACAAAAGGAGATCAAGGGGATACAGATTGGAAAGGAAGAAATCAGACTTTCGCTATTTGTTGATGATATAATAATATACATAAGTGATCCAAAAAATTCTACCAGGGAACTGTTACATCTAATAAATACTCTCTGTAATGTGACAGGATAGAAGATTAAATGAAAATAATGAGTAGCTCTTCTATATACAGATGATAAATGGGCTGAGAAAGAAATCAGAGAAACATCAGCCTTCACAATAGCCACCAATAACAGCGTATCTTGGGGTAACTCTAACCAAACAAGTGAGAACAGGTGTTCATGGTACAAGAAGATGCTGTGCAAGCTTCCAAAGAGGGAACTAATCAACCATCCTACCCAGCTATGACACCTTTGAACCACAGCAATGACCGTCATGACGTGATGAAGCGAGAGTGAAGTAGTGGGATGCATAGAAACCAGCTGCTCTATGATTGGACTGAAGACCTGCTCAATAAACGGCAACAGGGCCGGCTACTGGAAGCCCAGCCAACTACTCGAAGCTAGTGAAGTCACGGATCTTAGAGGAGACCTTCAACTGCCGTTGTGCTAAACCAGCATAATCTCTACTATATTCTAAGTAGTTGTCCTTATATTCACAGAGAAGTGTAGTTCACAGGCCTCATTAGGGAAACCTCTCTTTGCAGCAGATGGAGACCATTACAGAAAACCACAAACAATCAAAATGCAGAGTTGAGGAGCCCAGTACCAGTGTCTACATCTGTAAAATACTCCCTGACTTAAGGCTCAGGGAACATTACTGAAGAGGATGAGCGAAGAGATTCTAAGAGCCCGAGGATCAAGGAGTGTGCTGTGAGATTGTGTCTCCTAGGAATGTCATGATGTCATACCAACATGACTGCCTGAACATGATGGGAACAAGGACATCAACAGACATGCTGTAGTGCCAGGTGACAGGGCAAGGCAGGAGGCCTTAACCATACACGAAGAGCTAAAGGTAATTAAGCAGTGCTGAGTGTCAAAGAAATGGTCTTCCCTGGGATGGAACACGCCATCTTGTTATCCTATACCAGATGGTCAGCCCTGAAGACATACGTATAAATGATATTATACAGATCAAGCATGTTTTACATATGTGTTTGTATGAATGTGTTCATATATATGAATAAAGTATATACACATATATACATATATATGAATATTATATATATACATATATGTACATAACAATAATTAATGAAAAAAGATGCCATGAATTTGAAAAAGAGAAAGGAGGGGGATGAGGAAGGACAAGGAAGGGGGGAATTATGTATTTCTATTATAATTTCAAAAACTGAAAGAAATTAAAATAGAAGCTATTCTCATTTGTAGCTTTTTCTTCTTGGCCAGTGTCTTACGGATGAGCATTTTGTTAGGGTCCAAGGGGCTACGGCCTATGCAATGGCCTTGGATAGCCCTGTTTTCACTACTCTCTTGTCTGTGACACAAGCATAAAGAACACTTCACTTGATTGTGGTTATGAGGAATAAATAATGTGATGAAGAAATTGTATCTGGCATTTTTAATATCACTCATTAATAATTATGAACCACATCATAATGAAAGCAATTGTCTACAAATCTGCAGTGTTCTCCAACTCATACAGAGGATTGCACATTGTCTAAAATCTATTATGTATTTTCATTAAAAATTATATAAGAACCAGTTTTCAGATATGGAATTTTAGACACTATTTTATGCACTCTCGCATAATTGTTGAAAACAGACTCCCAGAAACTCAGCAAAAGACAGAGAGAAATGACCTTGTGGTTTTAAAAACAGCAGATCATCAAGAAAGCAAACCACCCCGTGGGAGTAATCAGGACTTGATTAATTGTTTTGAGGATCCTTAATTGCCTGCTTTTTATCAATATAATTTAATTGCCTGGGCACAAGATTGTGATATAAATAGAACAAATACTATTTTATGAGAAATGATGTCATAATACTTTTGTTATTTGGCTTTGACACCGACACTAAAAATAGTCCCAAATACAGTTGAATTTCATTTCTGTTTCTTGTGTTTAAAATAAGAGTATCTTCTCATCATTCTTCTCTTGGTTTAAAAGGAGGAGTGTTAGTGAGTGTGTGGGCAGCCTGTGCACTAAAATAGGAAGATACAGACCGTGTGGTCCTGCCTGTGGCTGGCATGCTGATTTGTGAGGCACACGTATTTTAGGAATTGGCGTGGAGAAAGAGTGGAGAGGAAATTATGTCAGTACAATACCCACGTCTGAAATTCTCAAAAAAAATGCTTTAAAAGGAGGAAGAGGAGTAAAATATAGACTGGGGTCATTTAGGCACAGACACCTCTAAATATCTACACAATTTTACACAAAGTTTGGTGTTATATACAGTGAAGGGAATGTGGATCACCCAAATTCCTAATTCTATAATAACCCTGAATTTTGTCATGGCCACATTTGCCACTTTCTGAAAGAACCCCTTGGGTGGTCATGACATCACTCACTTTCAGTGGGATGCCACTGAAGCCGGTTTGGAGGCATTGCAGAAAGTTTAGACTTAACTGGAAGCCTGAAGGACAGAAAACAAGTTGCCATCATATGATGCTTTTAATTTTTCTATTGGTTTGTTCTTAATGGCTGTTTTGACTGGTCTGTGCTTTTCTGGAATATATATCTTCAGCATCACCTCTAATTTTTATAATCTAAACTGATTTCAACTCCTGGAGTCTGAATGTTACTAATGACTCTTGTTGGATGGCCAAACATTTTTGGATTTTAGATTCTGTGTGTTTTGGAGTAGGCTGCTGATACCATCACTAGCTAGTGTTCTAAATGTAGGCATGGAAAACTTTCAGCTACACCCAGTGAACCAGAAACTAGATCCTTAGACAGAATCCAAACGAAGTAGCAGATTTTTGTAAAACTTATATTTAGTGTATTTAGAGAACACAAAATTAAAGTTGTTAAGACTAAAACAAATGAGTTTATATGACCCTTTAACATTCTGAATAATTCAGTTCACAAGGATTTAAAATTGTTTGCTCTCTAAATCAGATAGGGCCTCAGACCCAGGCTGGCCTCAAACTCATACATAAATGAGGATGACCTTGAACTTTCAATGCCCCTGCTTCTAAATCCTGAGTGTTCAAATCACAAATGTACATCGCTATGCCTGCTTTATGAAATTCTGGACTTCAAGGGTTTCATACATGCCAGGCAAGCACCGTCCCAACCCAGCTACTACGTCAGCAAACTTGGTAGTTCCTAAAATTACATTCTTTATCTTTTAAGTTTTCCTGTTTGTTATGTGTTTCATTCACAGCAAACTTGGTAGTTCTTAAAATTACATTCTTCATCTTTTAAGATTTCCTGTTTGTTGTGTGTTTCATTCAACTGGACAATATAATGTAAAATTAAGTTTTAACTTCCTTAAAGACAGCAACCAAAAGTGAATTATTTGAAATTTTTAACATTTTCTTTCAGTAGGCAATATATAAAAAACACAGTGTATATATGATATGTATTCTAAATGAACAATGAATGACTTTATGTTATAATTTCTGCAAATGTCTTCATTTGTTTGTAGAGAAACATACTAAATCCATGAATTGTGACTCACATTTCAGGTTATTTACTAAAATATTTTTGAGCACCTAAAGATATGCATGCTGTCAATGAGCTTATAGATAAAGCTGTACTTATTTTTTAATATTTGGCCTTAATTTAATGACTATACCTTCTATGTGACTTGCCTGCTTGGGAAATGCAAACACACTTTCACTTCCTCTTGACTGTAATCCACAAACAAACAAGAACTAGTATTTGGGGGAAAACGGGGACTTGATCATAGAACAGAACATGGCCTTGGTCACTCACACCAAACCCACTACCAAAAAAAGCAGCATTGGGGACATTTCCACGATCCCTGAATCTGGGCAGATACTGAGAGGATGCTTGGTTACCAGGCAGATCCCATAGCCCATAGCTGGGTCTCTGGCCTTCATTGCCACCAGCTGACTGAAGCAGTGCTGGGTTCTGAAAGCAGTCTCAGCAGCAGGCAGACTTCAGCAGCTTAAGACTTCACATGTAACTAGCACCGCACAGGCCTCCGTGGCTCTGGATTCCTCCTAGCACTGATGCAACCATGGTGGCCCTCGATGGGAAATGGATACCAAGATGACACTGAGATATCCTCTTCCTCTCACTCTTGCAGGGATGGCTGGTGTCAGAGACATAAGGTGGAGGGTGTTCATGAAGGTGTGGAAGAAAGACAGCTCTTCTACACCACTAGTAGAATCGCAGTACTGCCATTGTGCAAAACAGGATGTAGATTCCTCAGAAAGTTCAAAGTGCATCAGTGCGGCCCATCAATTGAACTTGTTGCTATAGCTATAGGAAATGAAACCCATGTGTAGAAAAGGCTCCTAGGACCCCCTGTTTGCTGCATATAGTATCAAAAGTAATAATATAAAAATTCATCCACGAATGAATGGATAAAATGCATGTGTGCACATTTGCACAATGGAAAACCATTTATCCATAAAAAGGGCGAATGCCTATTATTGCGCCTTGACCTTGAGTAGGGTACTCAAACTACTGACAGTATTTTGAATTCTTGGAAATGTTGAGAGCATAATGTTCACTTCTCATCACAAAATGACTACTATAGGAGCATTTGACATATATGGGCATTTGACAATTGGATACGTTTCACTATTCCCTAATGAATAACTATTTCAAAGTACTGTATATAGCAAGTACTTATTATTTTTATAAGCAGTGTAGTAAAATTATAAAGTGAAGTTATATGTACTGTTTAGCTAGTTTTCCTTCCATTTTGCAAGTGGTGGCAAGCACCTAAGAGTGAGCCATGGCATGTAGAGTTTATAAATTGAGTCATATTTTAGTTGAAGCAGGTACTTCGTTACATAAGAAATTGTCACACAAATCTTCATTGAAATGTGAGTAGTTTCTCTTCAGTATTGATACTTTCAACCTTCTTAATTTTTCATGTTTCTAGAACATATATATCTCAGTATTTACCTGAAGCTGCTTCTATAATTCCTCCCATATTTTTAGACTTAAATTCTATTTCACCTCTGTTTTTATTATTATTCCTTGCTGTAAATGGAAATAATTGAGAAAATAAGTGCATAGCCATTAAAATGAAGTATTTGTGTACCGCTACCTATAAACCACATTTATGGTGACAGATAGACCACATTCTGGGAAACTGTGCTCTATATGGGTGTATGAATCTGAATTGATTTTCATAAATTTGATATTCTAGAATGTAATTTTCATAGATGATAACTCAGTAAGGGCAGGAGTCACACATATTTATATATCCATTTCTTTGATCCAGCACTTAGTTGTTGGCATATTAAGTAATTAATATTAAACTGAATCAATGAATGGGTTGTACTATATAATTCTCTAAAGATCTATATAATAATAATTTAAGAGAAAAATAAATGCTCAAACTGTATGTGACAATATGCCACAGCAGCCTATGCTCGTATCCTCAGCATTCAGAGTGGGAAGAAATGCAATCACTAGCATTTCTATTAAATGCCAACGACTGGAAGAGTGTGCCCATATATGAAGGCGATGTGCTGGGGTGCTGTGATGTAAATGAAGGAAGTGGGGAGGGAGGCTGCGCTTAGGAGTGGGCTTGGCAACTGGAGAAGGAGCAATGCAGGGAAAGGCATCTTTTATAAATACCCATCTCGTGGGGTGAGCAGTTCTCACAGCCATGGTGAGTCAGGAAGAAAGGGCTGGTGGAAGACTGCATAGGCCACAGCCACAGAAGTTCCGTCTTATCCTTGGTCTTGACAATGGCCATTTCTAAGAGCTCAGTTTCCCCCGAGGGACTCTGAACATCTGCCCTCGGCATTCCTCAAACGAACATCACTTCTAAAGCTTAATTGTTAGCTTGTTTTCTTCATCTGTATACTTAAGAGATGGCATAATTTTCCACATCGGTTCTGTTACAGGAAAAGACCAGTCAAGGCTGAAGCAAATGCAGCACAGACACCTTTGTAATCAGAAGTTCCTCAGCTGGAGGGGCCCTGCATTACAAAGAGAGTTGGTTTTTTTCTAGAACCTGTAGGCCTAGGTGGATGCATGGCAGGAAGGCAATAGTCAGCTGATTTGGCCATCACCCTGATTTTGCTGGTAGGAATTACTGATGCTTGGATAAAGGAACTGCCAAGATAAATGCATTCTATTTCTGAAACAATGCTAAAATGTTGCAGTGGTATGAGATGCCTGCTGTTGGTGGATAACTTATTAATCTGAGAGTATGTTTTACATTTAGTTTCACTGAAGGAGCTCTTGCCAAGGAGCAAACGAGTTACAGCTTAATTCTTTGGTTGTTAAAAGCTAGTTATGCATGTATTCTCAGCTTTATCAACTTTCAAACCTGACTGGCAGAGCTGGGCATGGTGCTGTCCTACTGACTCCCAGCACTCAACAGGCAGAGGCAAGAAGATCTCCAGTTTAAGGTCAGCCCGGACTATGTCACATAGTCCCAGCCAGACTGGGCTACAAGGCACAATCCAAATTAATTAATTATAAATGCGCACAAAAAAAGAGGATATGTAAACAGAAAACAAAAGAAAAACTGAGGGTGCAGCCTGGTGGCAGAGCGATTGCCTAGGATGCTAAAGGCCCTGGGTTTGAGTTTCACTGCCAAAAACTAAAGTAATAAAACTAACATCTGCATCTGTGAGTTTGGCATCACTGAGACTGAGATAGAAGTATATTCTACCAGCCAAAGCCAACAGAGAGGAAGAACTCAGAGATCACTCAGCCTCCCTTCCACAGCAGAGCACTATGCCTGATCACATGCTACAACAACCTTGAGCCTTGCGCCCGGGACAACCATGGGAAGATTGCCTGCCTCAGCAGGTAGGATCGTCCATTATGGCATAAGGCTAACGAGATGCAAGTAGTAAGTACAATTGGACCTTTTAGGCAACCACAGTGGGACAGCGCTATTGGATCAGATCATTTAGCAAGATCTCAGTCAAGCCAGTGGACCAGAAAATCAGGAGATAGCGAGGAAAAAAAGTATTTGGTAAGGCAATCCCAAGGATCACTTTTCTCTCCCTACAAGCAAACGAGAACAGAGTATTATGGGATTTTTTTTATCATTCATCAGCCTTAACAGAAAGTGGCTCACAGTGTTGGGAAATGATAGTAAACTTCTGATAGAAATCTGAGACCAAAGCTACATTTTTGTCAATTTCTGTCCAAGTCTCCTTGTGTGAAGGAACACACATGAATGCCAGGCAATTGTGAACTGTCCTGACCTTTGCTAAATTCTGTAACTTACATTGGCTTCAGTATTTTCATGTGTTCAACATATTATTCATACATCAACATGATTTGTGTATGTGTGTGTGTATGTGTGTGTGTGTGGTTTGAAGTGGTATAAGTGCACAGATGCCAAAGATTCTTGAAAACACACGCATGAATGCTGTTGTTATATCTACTGAAGATGAGTTGTGTATTTAGTCAGCATAGCTTATACTGATAGTAGCAATAATAATAAAATCCTAAAGTCCCAGTGCCTTAAAGCAACCCAAAATAGTTTCTTGCTTATATAATCTGCTCATCTGAGGTAGTATGGAATGAACCCTGGCTTCCTCCATCATGGACTCAGGTTAGTCTTGGGAGCTTTTGGAAATTGCTAGTTGGTATGACGTAGAAGGGAACATGTGAGCCACACACAGCTCCCTCAAGGCTCTACCTGGAAGTGCTACATATCAACAACCCTGCCCAGGTAACGGAGGTAACTGAAGAAAGTCCCATGCCCATGCTTAACCTAAAGGGACTGGAAACCTGGAATCCCAGACTGTGCCAACCTGACCTGGGAATATTTGATGAAAATCACAGACCACCACCATAGCACATGATTTCCATCTTGCAGTGGGATCATTTGGGATGGAGAAGAAGTCTTATAGATGTTTCTCAGGTTACTAATAAAAACTGTTACAATTTTTATGCACAGCTTTTGACTACCAAGTAACTATATTGATTTTGTATTTTCTCAGTTTCAAGGTTTGCCGACATTAAGAGTGATAGTAGCCTTACAGCAGAATGTTCTAGATTCTTTAAAAGGATAAAACAACTGCATAAAATTCTGCTTTTGTTTCCTTTGCCAAACAGACATCGATGAGTGCTCTGACGGCTTTGTTCAGTGTGACAGCCGTGCCAACTGCATTAACCTGCCTGGATGGTACCACTGTGAGTGCAGAGATGGCTACCATGACAATGGGATGTTTGCACCAGGTGGAGAATCGTGTGAAGGTCAGTAAAGAAGGCACAGAAGCTAAGATTCCTTTAAGTTGGTTTAACACAAAGCAAGATGGAACCAGTAGACATAGACTTAATCCCCAAACCACTAGCATTTCTGCTATTTGTCAACAGTGATTGCAAGTGTTAATAACTTTTTTGCCTTATAATGATATTACTATATTATACACCAAATTTGTGACCCTAAACATCCTTTTTGAATACTAGCTAGGATTAAAAGAGGTTTTAAAATTAAAAACCTATTTTATCACATAAACTTTTTAAAATGGAAACATTTTAAAATCTTGGCCCCAAAACAGGTAGAAAAAAAATCGATGAGGTAAACAAAAAAGTAAGGAACCAGGGCTAGATAAAAACATGAGAATGGGCAGCCGGGGTGAAAAGCCACGAGTGCTGGGCAGAGCTGATCGTGCAGCAGGACTGCCTGGCAGAGTAAGACCGAATGTTGGACACCAGAGATCCAAAGCCCTATTCTAAGGTGTGTGTGAGTTTATAGGGCCAGAAATACAATCTGATTGCATTCAGCAATTAGCCATTAGTCTTGAGTTATTTTCAGTGGACTGACAAAGAGCTCTTCTGTATTCCCTCTACTGAGAGGTGGCTTTATGAACCAGGCAGAGCCAGCAGAGTGTCAGAGAAACGAGAACACTACTGAGTTTGCCATCAGAATTCATGGCACAGGAAGAAAAACCAAAGCAAAGAACTGCTGTTTCTTCACTTGTAGTAAAACCTTCATAGGGTAATCATGTGTGAGATAATGGGCCCAGGATTCACATCGCAGTCCTTCAAGAACCTGGCAGAGGTGCTTGACGCCTAGGTATTAAATGTCTGCCATCCTTGGTAAACAGCTGGTTGATGCAAGAAAAGTAAGGCAGACTCATTGATGGGCTCAGGCTTCCAGAACAGTGCCAGCCGCAACAGAAGGATCTCTAGACTGGAGCAGAGAACACAAGCACATTTCACATAGGAGCAGAAAAAAACACATCCAGTTTTTACACAGGGATGGAAATGCTGTTGTTTTATCCAGGACTGAAACCGAGTATTAGCTAATAATCTCTTAATATAGTCCCAGGAATTGACTTTGCAGCTGGAATTGCCCAGCAGTGGATATTTCCTAGCCTGGGCCAAATCAAGAGCCATGGATTACTGTCTATAGACAGATTAAGCTGTGATTTTTCTCACCTCCCATACAATACTCTGTTTGTATTCCATAATGATGTATTTAAAATAACTTTGTAAAGATTATTCAAAAAAAGCTCTAAAGCTGGCTCAGTGGTTAGGAGCCCTTTTTGCTCTTACAGAACACCCATATCTGGCAGCTCCTAACCGCCTGTTTAACTTCATTACTGGAGGATTGAACATCTCTCTTCTCCATATGCGCATGCACTCACATCCACATCCTGTGCCCAACCACATGTGCAGAGTTAAAAAAGGTCAGACTAGCTTTCTTTGATCTGGACTCTGACTGTAGTCTTCAGACTAGCCTCCCTTCTTCTACCCCTGTCTGCCTGAGATCTGTTTCCTTCTGTTTACACTTCTGGAGACTTTGTCTCTTAGAGTAAAACCCAGACTCTGCCCAAGGTTGATAAGGGCCTACGTGACATATGTGCTTGGCTTTCTTGACATTTTTAAAGACATACCAGATGGATTCCTTTGCATGAGGTCTCTTCTCTTTGCATGAAATGTTCCTCCCCACATCACCCCCAGGCTTTGACTTAAATCCAGATATCCTTGCAAACGTTTCTTCTGGACTTTCCACTTGAAATGGCCTTTGACACTCTTCATTCACCCTGCTCCTTCAGAGAAGTAACAAATTCTCCCAGAGTCTCATGATATGCTCCTTTGTTTGTTTGCTGACTATATATTTTAGAATGTGAGCTCATACGTTTTGTTTGCTTGACAGCTGCTAGATCTCCAGTCCTGGAACAATGTTGGGCACACAATGGATGATATTTTGATTTGCCTAGTACAAGTGATTGAGATGGAAAGTAGGTAGGTAGGTGGTGTGATTGCCGTGTTGTCAGCTTGATATAATTTAGAATTACCTGGACATGGGTCTCTGAAAATGTCTGTAGAAGACAACAATCTTGTTAAACTAACTGAGGAGAAAAGAGCTATGTGCTATGGATAGCACCAGTTTCATGGTCTTGGGATTCTGGACTTTATGAAAAAAGAAAGAAAGAGAGCTATACATAGCATTCACTGCTCTCTGCTTCTTGACTGCGGGTGCAGTGTGCCCAACTCCCTCAAACTCCCTTGGCCGTGAGTTCCCTGCTGCAATGGACCATTGTATGCCCAATATATTAAACAGATATAGTGTTCAAACAAAAGTAACTAGTACCCTCTTGATTTCAGGAAGTAAAAAGACAATCACACATTAAATTAAAGCATGGTAAACAGAAGACATCTAGGTAGAAGATTCTCTCAGATAAACAGAAATGCTTTGCGAGGCAATCCCACAATCACAGATGTTTTATTTTAAAAATACTATTCTGGAAGCTTATTCTACTATTATCCACCAATAAAATCTGTCACATTTATAAGAAAATTGTACAATTCTCTCAGAAGGCAGCCCTCTCTAGAGGACTGATTTAAAGGAACCAACCGATGTGGTTTAAGAAATTGACCAGAAGTCTATACAGCTGCCCATTTCTTGCCATTGGAGTGGTTTGCTGGATTGTGATCTTAGCATTTAAAAATGTTCCATTGTCAGAGTAGTTACACCAGTGAAGGAGCCATTTTTCTGTTGCTTGAAAAGAAATGCGTTTCACACTGGAGAAGCCACGCAGTGCATTCGCAATGCTCTGAAGTGTGGGCTTGAGACTTGGAGAAATGAATATATAGCTGGTCTATTTCACTACTTTTTAGCCTGTGGTTATGGCCATCATGTGTGCATTGATAAACTGCATCCACACAAATCTTTTGCAGCTATTCCCACCTGTACCTTCTTGACCAGGACCTCAGGAAAGTTTTGCAACATTTCAGGACTCACTCTCCTGATTTGTAAACTTAGGGCTGCCTTGCAGCTACAGCCAGTGGTATAAGTACCAAATGTGCTGTCCCGTGGAAAAAATTCAGGAGCTCACACAGAGAGACTGTCCCACAAGTCAGCTTAGACTGTGTTCATTCCTTGCCTGGTTTCCTGAACCAGCCAACTCAGTGATCAAGAGCTTCAAACTTTAATCCACTCAAAGCCATTTTGCAAAATGAGACCAGAGAAATATTTCTAAAATAAAAATCTGTATTTACTCAAAATAACATTTGGTTGCCTTTGTAATGAAGTTTAGATTTCTTACCTTCTCCTTTCTCAGTGCCCGAGCTGTCTGCCTCTTCTGCCTTCACAGTAGATACTATGCTGGATACATTTGCATCCACACACCTGTTCTCTCATATCTCTAAACTACACCCCTTCAACATGACATATCATTATTTTAAAACACTTCAGCTCCTTTTTGCATGGCTGACTATTATTTGCAGTGTGCTTGTTAAGCATCAAGAACATACAAAATAGCGAGTGAGCTCACTTGTGCAAGAGTGAGCTGTGGCAGACGCTGCTCCTAGAGTCAGATGAGGACCCGACATGACCCATGGACTCAGAACATCATTTCTGTATTAGCCATTCACTGAAGAGTTGCTAATATTTGTAATATTTGTATTTTTATGAGCGTCAACTCTTTCACATATAAAAAGAGTTCCAGATTCATTTCCTCAAATGAATAGGTAACTATGAAATATAGTTTAGATAACACATAGAAAAGGCAACTGGTTCAAAGTGATTTGAGTCTGCTTGCAGAGGGAGGTTATAGGTAACCTATCAGGTGCACTGCCTCCCTTCTACCGATGAAGCAACTATATGTAAACCAAGGCAGTGAGGGGGCTTAAACTTTATGCCTTATTAGAAATGTGGTTTTCATAGAATAAGTACTCTTCCCATTCATGGACATCTCATAGTCTTTCCAGAAGTGGACAGACTCATTCCGTCCTGAGAGGACTGTGGTACCTAGCGGTGGTGCGTTCACTTAAACATCCAGCAGGATGACAGAGAGAACCACAAATGTTCAGCTTCTTGTGGATAGCATCATTACAGCACATGTCAAAAGGCTTTGTATAGTTAGAGGTGGCTGTGGAGTTCATGGTCAAAGGGATGAAACTACATTGGTTGATGCTTTGCTGCATGCTTTAATTCACAATTCTAAGAATATTAAATAGACACAAAGAGTAACACATTAAGTAAACCTTATTTTGTTATGAAAAGGCTAAAGATAGAACTAATTTATAAAATTTCATTTTCTTTTCAAAGACAAAATTTTACCAAATTTAAAATATGTGTAAGTACATTTTACATAATTATTAAAGTACACATGAATGCTGACTTCTCTCCTAATTGTAGTCCATACCACAAAGCACTACCTTTGACAAATTGAGCTGGAATAAAATTCACTATGGTTGTAATATTTGCAGTCATTATTCCAATCTAGTATTCATATGGAGATGATATTAATACAAAATAGACGTAAATAGAGGGGAAAGACACCATGTGGATTATTTTCAGAATTTTATAATTTAAATGTATCCAAGACAAAATCTTGACCAGCCCAAATTTTCAAGTAGAACTGAAATAAAGACACAGAAAAAAGATATGTGCTCAATTTTATATTGAAAATTTTGAAGAAAAAGTTATAACAGTTCCCTTACTTACAAACTGTTGGTTTTTAACCTGCTCCTCCCCAACCTTATCCTCCCTAACCCACTCCTCCCTAACCAGCTCCTCTCTAACCTGCTCCTCCCTAATCAGCTCCTCCCTAACCCACTCCTCTCTAACCTGCTCCTCCCTAACCCACTCCTCCCTAATCAGCTCCTCCCTAACCAGCTCCTCTCTAACCCACTCCTCCCTAACCTGCTCCTCTCTAACCTGCTCCTCCCTAACCCACTCCTCCCTAATCAGCTCCTCCCT
>LOEQ01015779.1:2260-13499 GCA_001685075.1 Bramus lutescens | reverse complement strand
TATGAAAATGGAAATGGTTCGTGTATAGTATTGGGGTGATTTCATGCAAAATGTTGTCTTATTGAATGATCTAGAAACCCATGCTTCTCTAAAGTGGTCTTTTATTCTGCATCTGATTTAAAAAGAAAGATTATTTCTATAATGTCAAAAACTATTCAATATTTATAGAACTGTTTTAGTTTAAAGTTATAAAAGATATTTAATAGGATAAAAGCATATTTCCTTCTCTTTTATTGTTTAATTGAAAATCGATATTTTCACTCAGTAAATTCTGATTACAGTTCCCATCCTACAAATCTTCCCTGATTCTTCCCCCCTCCACTCCCACCCATATTCATATATTTTTCCTCTCTCTAATTAGAAAAAATACATCTAAACATAATAAGACAAAAATTACTTCAACATTAGTACTCTTAGGCCAAAATTATTTAGAATTAGTAACTAATATAAATCTAGATCAATCATTGTGTGTGTTTGTGTGTTGTTTTGTTTGACTTTGGTGTGAAAAGTTATCTCTCAGGAGGAGTAAATGCTCTGTAGATCTCCTGGAATTCTGCATCATTGTTATCTCTGTTCTATCAAAGGGAAGTGCGTTTGCAAGGATTGAAAAACAGACCCCTTAAGAACCAACATTATTTTTTTTAAAAAAAAGTGGAAAGAAAAATACAAAAAGTTTTCAAGGTGATATACAAAACAATAGACTTCAATATGGCATTTTCATGCATACATACATATAAACATATAAATATACATGGCTCTTTTTAACTTAACATTTTTAGCTTTTGAATTGAAATATAATTTAATCATTGTACTCCTTCATTTTTCTCTCCTAACTCCTTCCATGTTGAGAGAAGTCTTATTCTCCCTCTGCATTGGTGGGTTTTTTTTTGTCTTTTTTGTCTGGGATGAGACCCCATAAGCTTACTGCTTCTACATTAGCATGCTTATTGGTATAGTCATTGTTCATGTTTTTATGCAATTAATATGTACACTTGCTCCTTTCTGTTCCCCACTTCCCCCTGCCTGGTATTGACCATCTCTTGTTGCTCTTTTCTCTCAACCCTTACAGTCACAGTTCAGTTTTCATTTCGTGTATATTCCAATAGTTACACTATATTTTTGTCCATAAGTAAGGTTCTTCCATTATCTTCTATTTACACCCCCCTTTCTCATACACACACACACACACACACACACAGAGAGAGAGAGGGGGGGAGTGAAATATAAATTCCATGCATGAAATAAAACATGCAGTAGTTATATTTCACTTCTTATAAAAATATCCAATGTCATTCATTTTACTGAGAATATCATGATTTCATTTCTCCCTATGCTTGGATAAAATTTCTTTAGAAAATAGGTTTCATTGTATAGGAAAACCAGGAAGGAATGGACTGTAGGATTAAGCAACTACCAAAATATTTCATGTATGCATCATTTCTGATGGTCTGGCGAATTTTTCAAAGTGTTGTTTATCACTTGTCTGCTTCTGTTCCAATTTGAACTAATTTTATAAAACTTCACACACATTCTACAAAATCCTGGATTATGCAGAGCTGTCAATTATGAGCACCATTCATCAACATTAAGTACTTAGAATATTTTGTTCAGAATGTATGGGGTAGAACTAGACAATTAAATTCTAGATATGTATAACCCATCCATACCTATTAGATTTTAACAATCTTACTACTTTCCGTTACTTATAACTCATTGCATAGATTCATCCAATTGGAAGATATTCAATGATCTACATGTATTCTATAGCCGGAAGAAAGGAAAACAAGAATCTAGCAATCATTTGAAAATTCACAGTCTACAGGCATCATGGTGAGAGCAGCAGAAGTGTAGATGTGGGGATATGAGACAGAATCATGAATTTTTGGGGATAATGAACTTGCATTTTCAGGAACATCAAAAATAAGAGTGGAAATATGGAAGAAAAGGCAAGTGGGTCATACACAAAATTTGTGATACAGAAATTTGCAGAAGAGATAATGTAATTGCTTACTTTGTCTTTATTTACTGAAATTTAATAGCCCATTTACTTTTAGCATTATTATTTCTTATCATATTTTTCTTAAATTTTCAGTAAATATGTTTCAAGGCATAACTGAATCTTACTCTTTCACTTTCTGTCAGGTGAATGGATCTTCAGTATTATTAGAGCCAAAAGAGGCAATCACAATAGTTTTATACCTGATTCAGAATATGTAGATGTTATATAGATATTAATACAGACTGATTTCAGTGAGTCTCAGCAACCGACTCTTGGTCATTATCAGGCCTCATTTTTGCCCATTAACAAACTGCTAATTTTAGGATTATGTTTCAGATATAAACCCAGAAAATAATTAATTTAAAATATTGAATAAATGAAATTTTAGAAATATCTGCTAAGAATGAGATAATAGCATTGATTAAATTTGGACATGCTTAGAACTGTGTTTATGGATAAAATTCACTGTATATTGTGTTGTTTTTTAAAATCTGTTCATCCTAGAAGACTTGAATGATTAGGCTCACAAAAAGCCAAACGTTAAATAAAATGTTGAAAATGTAATGACTTTTGGAAACTTTTTGGTTAATGTTTATTTGTAAGATTGATTATTAAATATGTACAAATATTTTACTTCTTCACTTGTAAGATTTTATACTGAAATGTTGAAAGTATGTGAGCAGCTATTATCTACAGTAGAGATTTGTTGGACCAAATATTTTGAGTTTTGTTGTTTGCTTTCACTTTATTTTTGTAATATATTATTAGTTCTATGAGAATTATGTTCATGTTTAGATTATTTTTATTTTCCCTCCACCAACTTTTACTATATTTATCCTGTCTTCTCTACCCATCCATCTTTGTGTTCCTTTTCATATTTGCTTCATCAAGAATAATTTGTAATGCCCAAATATTTTTGGAAGCGTGGCCTTCTTTGGAGCAATTTGAAAGGCCACTTTTTAGAGGAAACTGACATTCCCGGTTCTAGAGAATTTGAGAATTGCAGTAGCTCATCTGATAGAGATGGGACTCTCAGTCCAACATCCTTTTTATGTTGAGATTTAGTCTAATTTGAGCTTCCACAGGTCTTGGGCATGTTGCTATAACTGTTGGAATTTAGTATATGAAGTAGACTTACTGTGCCCAGAAAACACTATTTACCCATAATCCTACACATCCTATTACTCTCATATTTTTTTTCCAGTCACCCTTTCACAATGACCACTGACTTTTTCATGGAGAAGATATGGTATATATGTTCTATTTAAAGACAAATATTCTTTAATCTCTTATTCTCTGTACCTTGCCCAGTGGTGAGTCTGTGTTAATCACAACAAACTACAAATAGAATTTTCTCTGATGAACATTGAGAGATATATATAATAATCTACGAGAGCAATGATAAGTCATTCTGGGTTTCTTTAATATATGGATTTCATCCAGTATAGTGATACTTGATGTAAATTAGAGTGATTGGTTATTAGAAGGATGTTCATACCATTATAATTGTACCGGTGCATGTCTTGCAAAGCCAGGAATTATTGTACTTCCTAGAGCTCATGGTAGGTTATAAGATTGGTTATAACTTTTGGAATAGTGTGAAGAACATCTCCTAACACAAAGAAAGATGGTCAATAAAGATGAAGATTCCAGGTCAATATAAACATAATGTATCCATGTCCTATATGGTTCAAAACTGCATTTTTCATCAATGGGATGTTACATCCAAGTTCTGGAGGGATATCCAAAGTATTAACCATAACAAATTATGCTTGAGTTTGGGACAACTATAGCAAATAAAGTTTAGATTTAATTTAGGACTGGTCAACAACTCAAAAAGTAACCCATTTCAGTCACTGTTTCTTTCTGTTGGATCCTTCCTATGATGAAGTTTCTGACAGCAACATTTCCTGAGAAAGACTATGGTCAGGCTCCTCTGTGGTTCCCCCGTATTATTCCCAGATTTTTTAGCATCTTGGCTCATTCTAGTTTATTTAGCTTAAATAAGAATTGTCCATTAGTCATCAGTCCTGATGTGCTCAAGAATATCTGATCATCCTAGAAATCTAACAAGTTTACTCAACCTGCAAATATTCAAAGGTAGTATCTGATTATACTGGCATTACTACAGGAACTCTGTAAGACCACTGAGCTCAGAATTGATCTTACCCTGAAAAGTTCCTAACATAACATATACATCTCTATCTCAATTCCCTGAATATAACATAATTATATTCTATTCCCTTCTAGAAATTTTATTTATTTACTTTTTTATTTATTTATTTACTTTCCTACCAATTTATTTGCAGTACACTTTCTAGATTGAATTCTGCTCTATCCTACTTTAATAGTACTTAATGTAAAAGTCTATGCCGCAGGGTGCTTGGAATTTAGAGATGAGTACAGATTTGTAGCTGCATCACCTAACATCAATCACATGTCAGTGCATACCCTGTGCATGGAAACATAAGTAGAAAGAGCCACATAGACATTTATGCATGAATTGAGTATTGACATCTACAAGATCAAACTTTTCATTTGTAAAGCAATTAATTGCAGTGTCTGCTAATAAACTGGAGGAAAAATATGGTGTTAGACTATAATCTTATCTCACAAATCTTCACATAATTAGCAATTATTTTCTATCTTGAAATTAAACCAGTTGTGTAAGTTCAAATGATGTTAAATGAAAAATCATTAAAAAGAAGAAAATGATAGATTATTAGATTGAAACAATGTATGTCCAATGACAAATTATATGCTACTTATTAACAATAATGGGCAAGAGTTTAATAAATATAAATCTCTAACTCTATCAGTGACATTTCCATTACTGTGTTCCCTTTGACAATTCTGGAGAATTTATGTAAAACACCGTGTACACAGGCGTGTGCAGTGTAAGGGGTCAAGAAATGGAGGCAGAGGTTTTCTTTTGTCCTACTGCCCAGTCCTAAATAAACATAGAGAAACTTTTATTAATTGCAAAATGTTCAGTAAATAGTTCAGGCTTATTACTAACTAAATCAGACATTTACATTAACCCATTTCGTCTAATATATGTGTTGCCATCTTGCTTCTCTAGCAGGAAGCTCCTCTCTACTCTTCTTTCTCTATGTATTTCCAGCTTGACTTTCCCTCCCAACCTTATTCTGCCTTGCTATAGGCCAAATAAGCTTAATTATTAGCCAATGAAAATAATGCATATTCACACAATGCAGAAGGTTTATCCCACAGCATTTCCCCCTTTATATCTAATCAAAAGGGAAGGTTTTAACTTAAGCATCATAAAACTATATAAAACAAAACAATTATCAAGCAAGAATTACAGTTACAATATATACTCTATTTTGTATTTGACAAAAACAGAAAAAAACATTTAATTAACTATCATATCTTGGTGAATCTAAAGTTTTCTTTTTCATTTGCCCTTTATAATAACTAAGAGAAATTATGATTATGGTTGTCTAGTCTTCAACTCCACCAAAGACTCCACAAGAATGAAATATTATCTAATCACAAGGCCATCAGACTGCCTGGACAGTCATTCAAATGTTTTCTTTAATATTGGGACAGTCATCCATTTTTTTCTTTTTAATATTGGCCCATATTTGTCCTACAGGCCTAGCATATCTGACAGAAGTTTTGTGTAGCAGGGAGTTTTGAAGTACTACCTTATCTTGTCTTGCAAAGTTTGGCAGTGTCCATTCTTCTGTCTTGCTTGATTGGACAGACGACAATTGAGGCAAGGGCAGTTTCTTTGCCAATATAGCTAGATTTTGCAATAAAGAAAACAGACTTCCCACAAAGTTCTTTGGTTCCCTTCATTATCTCTGTAGTACATTGTTGCTGCCAGCAGCAGACTTATTTTATTCATGAAAAATCTAATTTATTAAAACACTTTTATTTTTAAAAAAGAAAACAAATGGGCTGGAGAGAACACTCAGTGGTTAAGAGCATTGCCTGCTCTTCCAAAGGTCCCAAATTCGATTCCCAGCAATCACATGATGGCTCACAATCATCTGTAATGAGGACTGGTGGCCTCTTCTGGCCTGCAGGCATATATACAGACAGAATATTGTATCCATAATAAGTAAATAAATATTAAAAAGAAAACAAATTATATTTTTACATTTTGTATATAAAACCCAGTTGTTCCTACTCCCCTCCCTCCTCCTATTCCCTCCATTTTTCCTCCCACCCCATTCACTCCTCTAAGAGGGTAAGGCACATTTCTTTGGGGAAGGTCCAAGACCCTCCCTACTATATCTAGGCTGAGTAAGATACCAATCAAAAGAGAATGGGTTCCCAATAGCCAGTTCAAGCAGTGGGCAAGTGCTACAAGTTCTGAAAAACCTCATTCTATAATTGCACATATATTGGAACTTATGGGCATTATGGGAATAAATTGACAAATTAATACTAACAATACTACAGCATATGTAACAAAATAAAACAGTTTTTTTCATATTACAACATAAAACATTTCCTATACACCACACAGGAAATCCTACCGAAAAAGCAGTTATATAGAGATCGAACCACACTTTAAGAGGTAAGTTTAATAGAAAAGCATAGTAAAGAGATATATTGCATAATTTTACTCTATTAAATCTATTAACTTTAAATTCATTGAATAATAATGAAAAAAGAAAGACAGCTGTGTAGCGACATTTGATAATGTGAAATACTGCTGAATTAAATCAGCCTGTGTACTTCAAAAGACATGTTGACCTCCAGATGGAAATGAGAATATGTGTTACATTGCTTTTTTCTATAGGAGAAGGAAAGCTATGGATAAATCAGAACTGATAACAATTGTATCTCACCAGGAGAGATGTATTAATTTGTACAGGCAATAGTTCATCAAACAGCTAGGTCATTTAATACAAACTAGCTTATAAGATAAAAAATGCTTTTTGATTGATCAGACATAATCTGCCAAAAAGGGAAATTTCCCAAAGTTAGTATTGGGGCAGTTTTGTATTTGTGTTTTTAGAATGAAAAAAAAAACACACACACAATTTATGAATCTGAAGACTGACAAATGAGAAATTTAAATAAGAAGGAAGAATATCTAGAAGAAATGCCCTAAGATAAAGCAAACATTTGGTTAATGGTATAGCCCACTTTCCATTGGATAAATCTTTCTAGAGTTTGTATCTGATATTTTCTACAGACATATAAGGCAAAAGGTCTTTTTAAAGCCCCAGTTCAATTAAAAATTAAAATTGCCTTTGTTATTGGAGCATGACTCTTTCCTTCTCTAAATGCAAGCAAAAAGGAAATACAAACTCTCTTATTTCAGAAAAGCCATATGATATGGGATAGAAGAGAAAACAAAATTAAGGGACTATTTTCTTGCCACTAATCTCAAAATCCTTTTTCTTTATTTTGGCTTTGAAAACTTATCTTAAGGTCTAAACATCATCTCAAGATTTATAAGACAAACATTTAAAATGTTTAAGTTTTCTGCAGTTAACCATGATTATTCCTAACAGTAACATTTGAAGTCTCCGAAAAGATACTGAGATCCCACAATGACTATTTCATCTGAATTGTGGTAATGTCACTAAGATGACAAACAATGAAGCAAGATCAGCTTTGGACTACAAACTTATCAGGAAAATTTCAAGGTGTTTAACTAAGATGGTCTAGCTCATAGACTGCTTCAGTTAGGACTCATGTAAGACTTAAAATTTCTTTTAACATCAAGACAGAAAAAAGCTAAATATTCCAAGACTTGACCATTATCTCAATTTTCTTAGGGTACCTCCAAAATGCCTTTGCACCCAGATAACATGAATTAATTTTAAGGACATGACATTCAAATTCCAAAAAGGTAGAATGGGTGGTTTTAGGTCATTTGGTTGATTATAAACGTTTATCATCATTTAGTGGGTTTGGTTATAAGTTGTTATTAGTCATGATCAGGTAATAACCTAACAAAGAAGATTGGATTCTAGATTCTTGATTTTGAAAGAAAAAGGTGAGCTATAAAATGATAGAATTAAAGGGTGGATTCTTGAATCTACTTTCCAACTAAAAAAGCAACTACTAGTATCAAATGTTTTAAATTGGTTTGGATTTTTGTATATTGCTAAAGATTTAAGGTTACTTTTGATATACTGTGTATATGTTTTTATTCTTGTTTAAGGTATTGTACCTATTTTGCTCATTTAAAAATATAAAGCTTTAGTACTTAAAGCTATTCAGAATACTAAAGAAAGAGAGGTTAGTATTTGGTTATCTATAACAATCAAACTTATAATCATGCTAGATATGTTTTCAAGGTCAAACAGAGATATATTTTAAATTGAGAGCTGGTCTTCAAACAATTTAGAGACCTACAAAATGTGACATTTGAAATATTTTTAATAACAAAGCTTTTCATGACAATGAGACGTATCTACCCCTGACAGCAACAATTTACTTCAAAAAAGGATGATGGTCATAGAAGGACCTCCATATTGAGCTTGCTTTCTTTGTGGCAAAATTAAACATTTGGCCTAGAAACAACTCTTGACTTTAGTACTAACAGTATGCTGTCTAAATTGGACAAAAAGAACACAAAAGAAGGAGACTGACAAACTTTGCTTCACAAAAAAATTCTGTCAGGCATTCTAAAGTTGTAAGCTGAAGATGGATGTCCCAACCGAGGATCCTTCAGGTGATATTTCAGGCAATCAGTTGTATTATTTCCATAGATTTGGATGTTACTGACTATGCACTTTCTATTTACTTTGGTAATGTTATATCTTTCTTAGGTCTTGAATTGAATTGAAGATTAGCTATATATTTCCAAAATTATAATAGAAAGTAAAGTATATACAAAATTTTGGAGTCAGTAAGAAAGAATAAACAATGGAGTATTCTCTCTGAATTTGTCAAATACTAATGGACTATACATTCTGAATGTATTTCTTATTTGATAATTGTTTGTTTTGCATATAGTTTCATTATGTTAAAGATTATATCTTTCCTTTTTATTTGAACAACACCTGGTAATGTTTCTTATTGTATATAGTTTTATTATGTTAGAACTGAACATTTCCTTTTTATTTAGACAAAAATGGGGAAATGCTACAGAAGATTTATTTGTGTTTTTACTCTGAAACCACCAATGGAATGGACAATAGATCTTTCTGGAGAACTCAGAGGAAGATAGAGGGACATAGAGATAAAAAGGAGGGACTTAAAAGATGTTGAAGGTGGACATTTCTACATTGGGCTATGGATCAATCAGGTTTATTTTCTAATATTTTGCTCCTAAGATTTACTGAATAATAAAACATTAAAAGAATCTGTAATAAATATTCTTTACAGATGTAGTGCATATAAAGAAGTTATATAAAAAGAAACTTGAATGTATCATTGAGGATGAAAAGCACTGAAGTTTTGTTTAAATATTGAACAGAGAAAAGTGGAAATTAAAACAAGAATCAATTTTTTACATAACCGTGCACAGAAGCTATTAAATAACCATGATAATAACTGTAGTGACTAGAGGCCACAGGACCATTCAAAATTTTTTTCTGTTATAATTTCATATCTACATATTTGTTTTCTTGTTTTTGTCAATATCCAAGTCAATGTTTCAAATGCTAATTATTTTAAAAGCATGGGAGAAAAGGGAGGCTTAAAAAGATGTATGTTGTTAGACTGCAAGAATTTCTAGGATGAAGAAAGAAATATTCTGGTTGTTCTATGACTCCATACTTTAGATATGATATAATATCAGCCTAGACCTTTACCACAAAATCATGAAAAATGAGAAACGGGACTAAAACCAAGAAAGGAACTCAGCATTAGAAAAATGTCTTGTCAATCTAAAATCACTCAGAAAACCTTCAGGTTCTGCAGATCTCAATCAGAAAACTACTTACTTCTAGAAAGAACTTCTAGAGAGAACTCTTCCTCCTCTCCTTCCTATAAGGAAGATTAATTAATAGATATTACTTTTTAGATATAGGTAGTTTAAATATTTTAGATATAAATACTCTATTTTTCATACCGTGAGTAACAACAGTATGAAGAAAAGTCAAATCCAGCTTTCTAATGTGGGCATCTACACTATGTACAAAATCTTCCCCTTTTTCTGTGTTGAAATGAGCAGCATAGAATAGAATGGGATTTAAAGTATGCCATTCGTGAAACTGGACTGTGATTATAGCTGTAGCCTTTGCTATTCAACAAACTTTTGCCAGAGTTAATGAATCTGGCAAAACAGATCTGTAGTCGTGACCAAACCTGGAGAGGGTCATTAGGAATTGCACATTCTTGCTCTTCTGAGGAACAGAGTGTTTTCTGCTGTTTAGTGCTGAGTCAATGTAGCATTGGAATGCTGTGTTATCAAAGTGCTGTGTTCCAGAAGAAGTTAGATTCTCATTAGCATCCTGGGAAGTCAAATGTATATAGGAAAAAAATAAACCTCACCTTCACATAGATAAGTTCTCATCTGAACTATGCTTGAAGCTAAGATGATCGCATTTGAGTGTGTGAATAAGACAATGAGCAGCCAAATACAGAATATAGAAATAGGAGGCTCAAATATGTAAATAGATTTAAAACACATATGTGTATTTAATGGATCAGCTTCAATAATATATTTTTTCCAAATTTTGTTTTCAACTGAAATAGTTCAAAGATAGTACTCAAATTCAAATATGAATATCAACCAATAATACTTCAATAAATTGAGCAAAATTATAGTTCATAAGCTATGGCTGTCCCTCATCTACTACATGGCAGCAATGTCTGTTCAGAAATTTATCTGTTCCTGTGTGTTGGACTTAGTAACTTCCTTACCAACAAAATACAATGGTAATAATGCATGACTTCCACAGAGTGTTGACATTATCATTTCATTTTCTGTTCCTATTTCCAGTTTGCTGCAATTCAATTTTTGTTTAAACTATCTCTCATGAGACACCCAGGCACTCAGATCTAAGGACCTTTTCCCACTGGCCCCTAGAGATCATAATTTCCATGACTTGTGCCATATTGAGACTGTATGCATATAAGCACTTCCTCAGCTGAACTTGAGAATACAACTGCAGATTAAGGGCATCTGCACTGATTTCATTAACACAAGTAATGACAAAAGTCATGAATCCCTTGCTGGGTGGTGGGGGTGCACACCTTTTTCTTATACTTTTTTATTAAAAATTTCCACCTTCTCCCATTTTCCTCCCATCCCCCCCAATTCCCCTCCCCCTCACTCTCCAATCCAGAGATCAATCT
>LOEQ01015776.1:6726-19653 GCA_001685075.1 Bramus lutescens | reverse complement strand
CTGTCTATGTGTTACTTACATTGGTTAATAAAGAAACTGCCTTGGCCTTTTGATGGGGCAGCAACTTAGATAGGCGGAGTAGACAGGACAAAATTCTGGGAGGAGGAAAGCAGAGTCAGGCAGACGCCATGAAGCTCCAGCCCAAGATGGTCGTGGTTTAGAATCTTCCTGGTAAGCCACAACCCCGTGGTTATGTACAGATTACTAGATGTGGGTTAATTAAGATGTGAGTGTTAGCCAAGAAGAGGCTAGATATAATTGGCCAGGCAGTGCTTAAATGGATACAATTCATGTGTTGTCATTTCGGGGTGTTAGCTAGCTGTGTGGGAGCCAGGCAGGATGAAAAGCAGGCCTGCTTGCCTCATCACTACACACTGGTCTCTGTGCACTCTCCCCTTTCCCCCAAAACAATAAAGGTGGAAGAAAAAAAAAGACTTAAAGTTCTTGACACATAGGTCTTTCACTTCTTTGGTTAGTTGTACCTCAAAATATTTTATGTTATTTATGTCTATTGTGAAAGGTATTGTTTCTTTGTGATTTATCCCTACTGCATGTACTGGCGTTTTGGATCCTATTCTCTTTGTATGCATACCTTGCTCAACCTAGATGTAGAAGGGATGGCCTTGGACTTTCCAAAAAGCAAAGTGCCTTACCCTATCCTAGGATTTGAGAGGGTAGGGTAGAAGGGTGTGGATTGAATGGGAAGAGGGTAGGGAGTGAGAATTTGGATTGGTATTTTTTGTAAAAAAATCTAATAAAAAATAAAAATAGTGGGATACTAAGAAAATAAAAGAGTTACAAACAAAATTGGTATATTTTTTTACACTTGTTCATCAATTTACCTTTATCAAAGTACTTTATTGTTTTCATGCTGCAAATTGCTATCTAATCGCCTTTCCTTTCAACACAGAGTAAATCATGTGGGACAAGTCTGTTGGTAATGAAATCTTTGCCTTTTTTGAAAAGTCTGAATATGTTTTATTTTCTTTTTAATTTTTTTTAAATTTCATTTTATTTTTGAGAATAAGTCTTACTATGTATCTCTAGTTGGTCTGGAAATTACTATGTAGACCAGACTGGCCTTGAACCCACAGAAAACTAGTCTGCCTCTGTTTCCCAAGTGATGTGATTAAAGGCATGTGCCACCAGGTTTGGTACTCCTTAATCATAATACTATTTTTTTCTGAATGCCCAGTTTTCAGTGGACATTGTCTTTTGCCACTTTAAATATATTATTCCAGTATCTTCTAGTCTTGAGGTACAACCTCAGAAGTCCACTAAAAACTTACTGGGGTATTTTCATGTGATGCTTGCTACTCATAAAATTCTCTGTATTTGTTTTCAGAAATGTTTGCATAATATATTTTGGTGTGTGTATTTTCGTTTTGTTCTACTTGATAGCCATTCAAATTTGGGACTTGTGAATTTGTATATTTTCTTAGATCTGGGAAGTTTCCCTGTCATCATTTCTTCAAATCATCTTTCTTCTTGTGTTCCTGTCTTATTTTTTAATCCCTTGAGGGTGTACCACAAATATATTAGGTTCTATGTGTGGTTTTGGAAAAAAAATACTTCTCAGGCTTGATAATTTCAACTGCTGTCAACTTTACTAAAATATTTTCCTTTGCCTGATAGTGACTTTTCCCATTTCTTTGCACAGATAATTATCTTGCATGACCAAAAAGAAATAATGTTGCATTTCACTGTTCTACTTTGGTGACCCTTCTCTGAGTTTCTAACAATGTGAGTTCAACTTGATAACTCCATGGAATGTGTGGTATCCCAAACACCTATTCCTTAAGAAAGAATATAGTGATGATCTCATTTTCCTCTCATGTTAAGATGATCTGCAAATGTCAGAAAGCTTGACAAATGTGAGATAGTTTTCATAGGTCGTATCACATAAAACATAAAAGTATTACAGAGAATTTCATTAATCTAAAAACAAACAAACAAACAAACAAAAAAACTCAGCCAGTCAGTGGTGGTCTTTAATCCCAGCACTCAGGAGGCAGAGCCAGGAGGATCTCTGTAAGTTTGAGGTCAGCCTGGTCTACAAGAGCTAGTTCCAGGACAGGCCGCAAAGCTATAGAGAAACCCTGTATTAAAAAACAAAAACAGAAAAATAAAAAAATTAAAAATACTAAAAAAATACCTTAAAGTGATGGCAAGATGGCTCAGTGGTTAAGAGCATTTGCTCCTCTTCTAGAGGTGGCAAATGCTAGAGGACTTAAGTCCCAGCATTCACATGGTAGTTCACAACCATCTGTAGCTCCAGTTCTAAGGAATATGATTGCTTCTTGTGGTCTCTGTGAGTATGTAGCATGCAAGTGGTGTACAAACATAAAAGCAGGCAAAACATCAGTACATATAAATAATACTTAAAACATCTCAGAAAGAATGTGTTTGTCTTCTTCCCTGATGCCTAGATTTTATATTTCCAGAAAGTGCTATGCAGGCTACTGGGGAAGAAAAGATGTCAATGACCTTACCCAGTGTGGGACGCTGTACACTACAACACATGTCTATTATGGGTAGCTAATTTCTGGTAGAATCTGAGGCTTGAAATACAGGAGGGAATTATTTTTGCCCAGTACTCTAATCCTGGTGAAAAGCCCATGGCTGAGGAAGTCATTGGCCCTAGCATAGAAACTGCTATCCTGTTTTGTTAAATGCTCATATTGTCTTCAAAATATTCATGATTATATCCATAGACCAGCTCTCACCCTTGGCCAGAGAAGCTCTTTGTAATGGGTAGCAGTCAGTGCTAAAATGCATAACTGCTCAAGTGTAGAGAATAAGAGATTAATGTTCAGCTTAAAACATGACATATTCTTCACTCAAACACCTGGATATTTCTATAGCAATGCCACAGTGTTTTCAAACATGTTTCTTTGATACATTTTTCTGTAAGTAAGGATCTTTTCTTTTTCTTGTAAAAAAATGTTCTTGGCATTCTCACTTTTAAAAACTTCCAGATGAATGTTAAAATTTTTTCTCAACTTTCAGAAATCATGTAGGGATTTCAATCTGAATAACAGTAATCTTGCCTCTGAGTTTGGGGAAATTTGGCATGTTTATTATTCTTAGTCTTCCCATCCAGAAACATTTTATTCTTCTACATAAATTGACATAAATCTTATCTCTGCACATCACCATTTATAATTATGTGCAGCTTACTTTTATTGCTTGATTCTGAGTATTTTGTATATTATGTTGTCATTGAAAGCAGGCCTTTTGTTTCCTTTCATATTTGCCAATTAAAGATTACCAATATGTAAGATTTTTATTTTTGTACTTGTAACTTTATCAAAACATTTCTCATTAACTCTAAGATAGTAATATTTGATCTTTCATGGTCTCTATGTGAATATTTTTATTGCATTCAAAGAAATATTTACAAGCAGTATTAAACTAATATACTGAAAGAAAATGAATTTTGATTTCTGATTATAGTATCTCTAGTATGTCATCATTAAAGATATTGGCTATTATTTTTATATGAATGTTATAATTTTAAGGATATAAGCCTTCATTCTCAGGATTACTGGGGCTGGAACAATGGTGCAGCCAGCAGTGAAGAACATCTGTTTGTCTTGCTGAGGACCTTGGTTTGATTCCTAGCACATATACCCACATAGTAGCTCACAACCAACCCTTAAACATGTAGCAGTTCTGATGTCTTCTTCTGACCTCAACAGACACAAGTACCATATGTTATATACACACATTCATGGAAACAAAACACAGATACACACAAAATAAGACAAATCAATGTCAAATTTGTTTAATTTTTTAAAAAAAACATATGCTTTATGTTGTTAATCAAAAATATTGTTGAAATTCAAAAAAATTATCTTGTGAAAATTGGCATAGTGTAATAGTACAAATTTCATTTGGTCAGATTTTCTTGTTAATAGTGTCTTTTAAGAGATTTCCACTAATATTTTATTTTGAAATGTCATTCTCATTTTAAACACACTTGTTTTTTATCTCTTTGTGTCATATTTGACAAGATTTATAGCAAAATTTTCTTTTTTATTTAATTTAATTTTTAAAAAAGAAAACAAACTATCTTTTTTTCTCATTTTACATACCAATCCCTGTTTCCTCTCCCTCCCCTCCTCCCATTCCCTCTACCTATTCTCCCCACCCCCCATTAATTTCTCAGAGAGAGGAAGGCACCTTGTTTTGAGGAAGGTCCAAAAATTTTGCTATTAAAGGCAATCTCATATTTCTTGAAATTACCAGATGCTTATATATTCCACATGAATATAAAAATAGAATAAACAATACCAGTTTGGAATTTATATTTTTTCTTTAGAATGCTACTACTAGTGGGATAATTTTTGCTTGTTTTATTTATTGCTATGAGCATATTGTCTCACATAGTACTTGAACAAAATAGAAATTTAGTAAATGCTCATTAAGTACATGTGGAATAATGAGAGCCTACCCAGAACATTTATTTTGGGGTGTGTTTGGAAGCGTTTTTCAATTTATATCTCATGTATCTCTATAGAGATCTTTTAGAGCAACACACAGAGAAGTAAATATCAAATAATTTTTAAATTAAAATTGGGTTATAACATGTTGCTTATTTCCTTAGTGAACACTATAAAAACAAGTCCTTCTTCAAGTGCCTTAATATGCTCCAGATTAGAAGGTCACTAACAGTGAATTTTAAATGTCACTCAAAATAAAACAACATAACTTAAAATGAAACATTCATTGTATTAGGCCACCTCCTTAGCTTATATAAACTTTTCACATTAATCCTATAGTAAACTATATTACAACATCAAGATCAAGGTGCAGGTAGAGACTCAAAAAATTTGTGTTGTGTTTAATTGTTCACATCATACATATCTTTACCCATTTTTTAAAAGAAAGTAAAATAACATTAGTAATTTTTACTTATAAATGACTAATTTTAATTATTCATCTTGTTTATTTGTGCATATATGCACATGACTTTGTGAGATTATTTGCACCACAAGCATGCAGGTGCCACAGAAGTTGGGAAAAGACACTGGATAACTGGAACCGGAGTTAAAGATGGCTTTAAACAGCATGATTGTGGAATTTGGGAACTGTACCCAGATTCATTACAAGAGCAGCAAGGGCTTTTAAAGACTGATTCATCTCTCTGGCACCATATGACTAATTTTAAGCATGTCTAACATACTGCTATTGTAATTTATATTTGGGGATTTATGATTATGGTGTTGTAGATCAATGATCTGTAGAATATTTACTACTGTTCTACTTGTTTACTTGACTGAATAATATGATGCATCTACAACTATAAAACATTGCATAGTTTAAACAGATAGAGCAAGACAAAAGAATCTAAAAATGAAGTATATCTGCAATGCCCTCTCTTGATAGAATGAGTGATGAGAGAATAAGTGGTCAGAAAGAAAAACTTGTCAACATGAACATTTCCTAGTTCATTTTTATTTTAATTAAGATCAGTTTCTAAAAGAAAAAAAGAAAGAAATCAGTTTTTTGTGTAGTTCAGAATTTAATTTTGCTGGATGCACTTGGTAGGCCTTGCTTTTCTCAGTCAGCATAAAGTTATGCCAGTTAATAGAAACATGTCAATATATAAACTGTCAATGAAGGATATTCTAGTGCATGGCCATGAACAATCATGATCTAGCTTGGTTCCAGGAGAATAAAAGAAGAAATGAAGAACTAGCTTTTGACAATTTTAATTAAGTCATGGTTGAAGGGATAAATTGGCTATATTCTGAAAAAACTGAGAGAACAGTGCCCCTTTTCTCTAAACTTCAAACGTCAATAGAAAACTTCGCCAATGCTGGCCTCATTTGTGGTTAATTAGCACAATATTAGCTTGTATCTGAGAAAAACTACATCTCCTCCTGAAAAAGGCATTACATTTTGATAGCTAGCCTAGGGATAATTCTTCACTATCCTACCTTTAGTAACATAATCATAAATTTTCCATGGTTGTACTGGTCAAACATTTCTTAGCTTCATTTGCAGCCAGCTTCACCTATAAACGTATATTCTGACTAATGAAATGAAGGTGGCACCATACACAACTTCAGAAAATATCCATACAAGATAGCAAGCATGCCATTCTTTAGCTTTTAAATGAGAGCAATTCAGAAACCATCTTGGACTGTGATATAGATATATGAGAGCAAGGGCAAAGATTCAGGATCCCAGATAGTTTTGTAAATCAATCATCTTTATGCCAGATTTATGCCTACTAATCAACCGTTGTTATTTATTAAATTTATTGTATTTTAAGTTCGAGGGTAAAGCTTAGTTAGTACAGTGTTTGTCTAGCATGCATGAGAGCCAATACTAAATAACCAGGCATGGTGGGCACACATAAGTAATCTTAACATTCAGGCAAAAACTTCAAGGTCATCCACAGCTTGGTAACAAGTTCGAGGCCAATCTCAGATACTTGAACCCTTGTAACAAGAATATAGATAAAGATATATAGATATAGTATTTGGAGAGATCTCTACTACAGCTAAATCTAAACCTAAATGAAGGAAAAGAACAATTTTCTTTTCTCATGGATTAAATGCTTTACTGTTTTATAATAGAACTCCCCAGCAATTTTAAAACATATACATAATTCTCTTCTTATCTTTATACATTATAAGACAAATATATACATTGATTTTTGGCAGACCCAGAAGACATTATGTAGCTGAGGATGGTTCCAAATTTGCAGCAAATCTTCCTGCCTCATCCTCTGGAGTTCCAGAATTAAAGATGTGAGCCACTATGGCCTGCTCTATAAACAGTCGCTTTAAACAACTCTCTATGCCAAGATTTAAGCAGTGGCATCCAAGGAGACAACACTTGGCCACAAGGTAACTTCTGGAGACCATCTCTTTCTTGTTAATTTCTCTGATTTCGTTAGCATGCATAGCAGTGGCTTCTCACATTTTCTTACTGAGCCAAGTATCATGAAGGACCAAATCCACTTTTATTTTCTCCACTGGGCAAATTTATGGATCTGCTCTACCACTGCAGCAAACGGTGCATGGACACTCTTGTCAATCAGACTCTGCATGCAATGCACAACCTCCTCATCTGAAAGGTCCATTGCCATTAGAGACACAGGAGAAAATAAGAGGAATCATATTAGAGACAGCCAGACTGTTTAAGAGTGGTCTTATGCCTGCACAATTATTCTTTAAGACAGAAGACGGAGACAAATACCCAGTTATCTTCAAGCATAGGGACGACTTGCGTCAAGACCAGCTGATTCTGCAGATCATCTCCCTGATGGACAAGCTTCCATGGAAGGAGAATCTGGATCTGAAGTTGACACTTTATAAGGTGTTAACCAAACATGTACAAAACATGGCTTCATGCAGTTCATCCAGTCAGTTCATATTGCTGAAGTACTTGACACAGAGGGAAGCATTTAGAACTTTTTTAGGAAGTAAGCCCCAAGCGAGACTGGACCAAATGGAATCAATTCCAAGGTCAAGGACACTTGAGTCAAAAGCTGTGCTGGCTAATGTGTGATTATGTACATTCTTGGAGTTGGAGATCGGCACCTGGATTACCTTCTGTTAACAAAAACAGGCAAACTCTCCCACATAGATCTTGAGTATATCTTGAACCAAGATCCTAAGCCTCTTCCTCCTCCAATGAAGCTGAATAAAGAGATGGTGGGAGGAATGGGTGGCATGCAGAGTGAGCAGTACCAGGAGTTCCAAAAGCAATGTTGCACGGCCTTTTTCCACTTGCAAAGGTATTCAAATCTGATTTTGAACATGTTCTTCTTGACGGTTGGTGCAAACATTCCAGATATTGCTCTTGAACCAGATAAAACTGCAAAAAAGCTTCAGTATAAGTTCTGTTAAGACCTTTCAGAAGAACAATTTTCAAAGAAAACATGATCATGTTACTTTTAATATTCATCACATAAGGACCAAATAAAGCATCTAACCAAGAACTTTTATCTATTTCAATACCTGAAAAATTAGAAAGCACACAAAAAGTAAACAATGATACCACTATAGATTGGTGTCTTCTGAAGTAGCCACATGTGTGTTAAAGACCTTTTGAATGATTGACTACAGCTTCTTGTTTGTTATTTTTTGTTTTTCGAGACTGGGTTTCTCTGTAGCTTTGGAGCCTCTCCTGGAACTAGCTCTTCTAGACCAGGCTGGCCTGGAACTCACAAAGATCCACCTACCTCTGTCTCTCGAGTGCTGGGATTAAAGGTGTGCAACAACACCACCCAGCTCATATTTTTATTTCTTAATAACTTTTATTTGTCAACTTTATATCATGTCTAATACCTTTGTGACTAATAAGTGTTTTTAAATGTACTGTTTGACAAAATACCATTAATCTATGCTAATCCTAAATCTAAAATTTCTTGTAATATATTATCTGAAATGTATTGAAAATATTTTCCTGCTCTGCTGTAGGCCATCTACCTGGTACCTCACCAATGTGTGAATGAATTTTAAATTTCTGTTTTGTTTTGTGACATTGAGTTCATGTAACCTCTTCCTGTATGTACTATGACAGAATACGTTCCATTAGTTAAGATGCCTATTTCCCTCACCTAGCAACTCTTCCTTTAGAGTATGTTTTACCATTCTAATTTACCTTGATGTTTAATACAACAACTGTATGTCATATATAAATGTCATATAGGATACAGAAGGAGAAAAATACAGTCCTGGTGCTTGTTGGCTAACAATACTGATATAATACAGATCAAGGGATATCTTCTTTAAGGGCTTTAGTTATTATTTCTCCCCAGAGGACCATTTTCCTGAAAATGCAGTCTCCTCTTTATGAGATCATATGAATGATCCTTCCATATACACCATTTAGTTCTCACAAGCACAAAACATGATGCTCAGAGCTGGAGAGTTGGCTCTGTGATTTAGAGTTCTTATTGCTCTTTCAGGGAATCTAGGATCATTTCCCAGCATCCACATGGTGGCTCCCATGCATCCTGTAACTACAGCTCAAAGGAATATGACAAAACATAAGATATTCTTAACAATAGAAAAGTAACTAAGATACATATGAAATCTATAAAAGGTATTTCTCCTCTCCACTGCATCCAACCTACATGAATCCTCACAATGCATTTGGTAAATGCATTGATTTATGATTTTTTCTCTTGTTCTGTGGCAAAGTTTTCCAGAGTGAAACATGACTGATTCCAGTATTGGGCCACAATCACTCACACTTGGCTCAGAATAAACTATCTCTTATTATCTCTGGAGCAAGAGCTATGTTCTACATTTAAAATTTTGAAGACTAAAATTTGATATTCTTAAATTATTTCTTTTGAGCACTAAGTTAGAGAACCTCAGCAATAACCCAGAAAAGATTAAAATAAAGTATAATTTAGTTGAAATTTTAAAGCATCTAAGAAAATGAATAGAAATATTAACTAATACAAATTGAGAAATTTGAAGATTATTAAAATTTCATAAAAATGTTAAAACTAGAATTTCGATTTTAAAAATTTAGAGGCTGCATTCAAGCTAAAGTTAAATACTATTTTTTCTCAAATCCCTGATCCTCTCTAACCTCTGTGCTTTCTTCTCCACAAAAAACAATTAGAGCTTCCTCCTCCATCACAATCCCAACCCACTCTTCTCTCAAAGATTCACCAAAGGCAAAGTTTCATATAAAAGAAAAATTTTGTTATGACCTTATTTAAAATAAAACCTAAAGGGATGAATGATTCTTATACTAGCTATGTTCTCTAAAAGAGAAAAAAAAGAGTAGCCTAGAAATGTTGTTTATGGGGATTTCTGATCTGTACAGGGTGCTCTTAAATTTTCAAAACTAAATAGGAACATCTTTCTGACTTATGAGCAATGATTTGCTGACTTATATAAATTACTAGAGCTATTGGCTTCAGGAAATAATGCTTAGGAGTGGCTCCATTTAGGAAATTGGAAAGACCATTAGTACTTTAACAAAATAGATGGTAATGGTAAAACTGCCTACAAAACACTAAGACAAGATACTTACTCTTCACTGTAGTGCCAAAAATATTCCCAGAAGCTATTAATGAGACCAGAAAGACTGTAAGATAAGGCCAAGAAAAACTATAACCAACTTGCAGACATACATTGAATGTTTTATGTGCAATAGTTTTTTGCCTGCATGTATGTCTGTGCACTTTGTCAGAAGGTCAGAAGTTTAGGAAAGGCTTCAGATATCATGAGACTGGAGTTAGGAGCAATTAGGAGTCACTGTGGAGGTGCTGAAAATTCAACCCTGAACCTCTGCAAGGGCAGCCAGTACTCCTAATTGCTGACTCATCTCTCCAGCCCCAATTCAAAATTAAAAAAAAAATTAAACAGGGCCAGGGTGTATATATGCCTGCTACCAAGCATGACCACTTGAAATCAATCCCAGGAACTAAAATAGTTGGTAGAGCAGATCAGCTGGCATATAAACATGCATGCACAAAATAAATTAAATAAATAATAAAAATTTCAAACAACACTCACTAATTCTTCCTGAGAACTTTGAGGATCACAAAAGTGATGCCTTATATACTCTGCATTTATATAAGGGCTAGGAGAGGGACTGGCCACTCTGACTAAGGGTAACAACACATTAGCTATTCTTGTCTCAAATAACCTCATTAACTTAGTAACTAAACTTTAAAGAGCTTCTATATTTTTAAAGCAGTCAAAACAGCTAAGCTCTCAAGCAAATGGACCTACTGATGCTTTCTCTACTGAGAAAGTTGTTTATTCATAACTATTATAGAAAGCCTGGCCCATGCAAGAATGATTTGTGAAAATTGCTTAGATTTATGCTGTTCCAAAATGAATAGACCTGTGAGAGAAAATTTTGAGTAACGTCAAGAAGAAAAAAAGGCTACTCTGAAATAATTCAGGGATATATTCCTTTCCTCCCGAATAACATCTTTGAGATAATTATTAACCAAGAGGAACAAAGGTCCTAATAGATGCATGGACAATATTTTACATCCCACAAAGTTGAAGTTGGAGATTCTATCTATCAACTATCTATCTATCTATCTATCTATCTATCTATCTATCTATCTCCATCCATCCATATATATATGTATATATGTGAGTGTCTGTAATCTACTTTTATAGTATAACACTTGTTTTTCCTGAGTAAAATTCTAGGTTCAATTCCCATCACTGCATAAAGAAAGAACATAATCTACCAAAACCTCAGACCCAAGTGGGCAAGATCCTGTCTGCACTAATCCTCAGACGAATTCTCAGACTGAATGACTCCAGGATCTCCTGCTTCCTTCTGTTTATATTCCTCTCCAGCCATATCACTCCTATCTCCACCTCCTTAGTGCTGGGATTAAAGATGTGTGACTCCCGAGTTCTTGGATTAAAGGTATATGAGTCATCACTGCCTGTCTCTGTTTCTCCTTTAGACTGAATCAATCTTATGTAGCCTAGGGTAGCTTTGAACTCACAGAGATCCTTCTGTTTCTGCCTTCTGAGTGCTTGGATTAAAGGTGTGTGTCACTGGTACCTGGCCTTTATTACTAACTAGTGGCTTAGCTCTGCACTCTGATCTTCAGGCAATCTTAATTTGTTATATCACAAACAAAATATCACCACACTTCTCTGACTTCTTGTAAACTTTAGGTTGTTTTTTACTTTTGTATGAAAAATGTTCTTGGAATTTCATATTTATTATATGGATTGCTTTGTGAAGTATGGATATTTTAACAATACAAAATCTTCTAATCCATGAACACAGAAAATCTTTCCATTTGTGTGTGTATGTTTATGTGTATGTGAAAATGGTACAGATACATCCCTTTTGCGTTCCTCCTATCTTGTTCTTTCTAATATCAACAATATCAGTGATAACATATTATTTATTTTTAAAAGATATATTTTATGTGTATGAGTATTTGCCTGTATGTATATATGTGCACCAACTGGGTACCTGGTGGTCATGGAGGCCAGAAGAAAATGTGAAAGCCTCTGGAATTGGAGTTAAAAGTAGTTGTAGTCACCATGTGGGTGTTAAGAACTGTATCTGGGCTATGCAGCATAGCCAGTACTCTTTACCACGGAGCCATCCCTCCAATTCTTTGGAATTTCATGCATGCATATGATGAAACACATTCTCACCCAAATTTCTCCCTCCAACTCCCTAGTTAATCCAAGACAGTTCCCTGCAAATTTCATACCCTCTCTTTATAATCCATTAAGTACAATTAGCGCCCATGTGTTCTCATCCATATATGCAGTGGTGTGTGGCCACCCACTAGAGCAGTGGTTCTCAGCTTTCTTAATGATAAGTTCATTTAATATAATCCCTTGTGTTTTGGTGACCCACAACCATAAACTTATTTTCATTGCTACTTCATAACAGTAATTTTACTATTGTTATGAATTGTAATGTAAATCTCTGATATGCCGGTTATCTGTTGGGTGACCCCTGTCAAAGAATCATTCGACTGCTAAAGGGTCATGGCTGATCAGCTGAGAACCACTGCAGTAGAGCATGAGAAAGCTATCAGTAGCCATATGTTTTGTTTTGGTTTTAAGAATGATTTTCCCATACCTACCAGCTTCAACTGTAAACAGTTCCTTAGTAAGGGAGACGTTCCACAGAGCTCCTCCCTCATAGCAGCTTTCACGGCCAATAGCTTTTCAGTAAGATATAGAGCCCATAGAACTCCTTCTCCATTAGCAGTTTCAACTGCCAGTATTAACTTGGTAAAGAATAGAGCCCAGAGAACTCTTGCACCAACTTTGCTGGAATTTTGGATAGACTAATGTTGATGTAGGAGGGTCTTCTGTTTTGTGTTGATTTCATTGGTTAAAAAAAGAGATTACCTGAGGAGAGGGCACCTGAACTGACCATATCCTATATCCACACTGATGAATATCTTGCTTATCACCATAGAACCTTCATCTG
>LOEQ01015775.1:8118-22855 GCA_001685075.1 Bramus lutescens | reverse complement strand
TAGGGCGTGGCCTCCTGGAGCCAGGGAAGATAAACTTGGAGATCCAGGTGTGCTAGCTCTCTTCTTCTTCTCCCTTGCACGCACTGGACCCTGGTCATGTGAGTTCACTGTTTTCCAATTATTAAACTAAATCTGTTATATTGAGCTGGTCTGGTTAATTCTAATTTACCGGTCGGCCGTGCTCAACAAAGGGTACCCTGTCTCCATAAATCATCAGACTAAATACCATCTCTACAAAACCACAGACTGAATCTGAGCTCCTGTCTCCTCTTGTCTTATGCTCCTCTCTCCAACCAGCCATATTACTTTCCATCTCTATGTCCTTAATTCTGGGATTAGAAGTGCAAACCATCACCAGAGCTTGGCTCTGTTTTTCTTTTAGATTGATTCAAGGTCATGTAGCCTAGGGTAGCCTTGAACTCACAGAGATTCATCAGGCTCTGTCTGCCAGGTGCTAGAATTGAAGGTGTGTCTCACCACTGGCCAGCCTCTAGTGTGGCTATACCTACACTCTCATCTTCAGGCAAGTTTTAATTTGTTACAATAAATATAATATCACCACATATATTTCTGGGCTTTGTGTGTTACAGAATATTTTAATAATATAAAAGGTAAAGACACCCAAATTTCAAGTATAGGCCAAAAAAAAAAATCAAAAGAAAACTCCAATAACAAAAATAACCCCCCCAAACTCTAATAAGGTACAATATGGTGGCAAATGTGCTTATGTGCTAGAGAAAATGGGTACAGAGAGTCAAAGAAAGAGTAGCTTAAAATAATAAGGTAAAGTTTTACAAATAAAAAGAGTAAAGTAACATCTACAAAAATGCCACATAAGCTTGGCAAATACACAGGGCATTTGGATCCTGCATGGTGTTTAGAAGGAATTTTGGAATGTTGATGAGCAAAGGACAAATGATATTGGGAGACATTGAATTGTAGAAAAGAAGCCTACTAAATTAAACCAATTTGTCTATTTTAAAGATGTCTTAACTTTAGAATTTAATTCAGAAAATGTGCTGTATTGGCAGAGAGGTTATACCTTTGTTTCCAGAGAAAACAAAAAGCTATAGATTCCTTCATATTGATGAAGACCATATTTGACCAGGGAAGACCTGAAAATCTTGGCTATAAATATGGGAGAAGAAATTAAGTAAAACTACAATACAAGTTATGCATAAGTTGTTCCCACTATATGGGAATGACTCTGATACATAATGAGGCCTGATAAATTTCATTATCCTCAAGACTAATTATTACATCCTATCTTAACATTTGTCATTGCTGAAAATGTATGTTATAGTTTGATTATATAGTTCAAATGAACTTATAAAGTTGATAACTATCCTTTATCTTCTCAGAGAATAGAAATCTCTTTTATCAGGTCTATGTATATCACACATCCCATACTTTTGCTATTGAATATATGTATTAAAGTATGTTTTCAGAACAATAGGACCATATATCAACAAAGACAAGTAGCCCATATGATCCAGTCTCTCAAAATGCCTCTGTTGTAGCTTCCCCAAATTCTACATCCAGTGAATAACTGAGCTCATCCTGCCTCACAGACTATTCCAGCCACAATTTCAGGTAAGTTATAAACTATCCGATCATACAGACACAGGACAACAAGCAAAATAGTTAGCTCTTTCAAGACTTGAGCATTATCTCAATTTTCTCAGAGTGCCCTGAATATGCTATCACCCTCAGACAACAGAAAGTGATATTGAAACCATGACACCATATTCCCAAGATGTGGAGTTCATAGTTTGTTTTGTTGTTGTTGTTGTTATTTGTTGAATTTGGAAGTTGTCATTGTTTTGAAAAAGAGATTAGTTATAAGCTGTTACTAGATATGTTCAGGAAGAAAAAAAGAAGCTTAGGTTAAGGGATTATTTTCCTTAAAGAAAAAGGGGGAATATAGAAATGATAGAATATATGGGTAGATAATTGAATCAACTTTTAAACTAAAAAGAAATTATTAATCTCAAATTTTTTTCTATTTTTTTAAAAATTTGTGTAGTGATAAAAATTTAAGGTTATTTTTAAACATGCTTGCATATGTTTCTACTCCTGTTTAAGGTATTGTAACTATGTAGTTTATTTTAAAATGTAATGTAAAGTTTAATTCTTGAACCCTATTATTATAAACTATTTAGAATAGAAAAATGTAGGATAGTAGGTAGTAACATATAACAATCAAAATTGTAGTCATGTTAAGAAAGTTTTCAAGATCAAACATGGGTGTATTTAGACAGATGATGACCTTCAAACACTTCAGAGAACTACAGAATATGCCTTTTAGATGTTTTAATAACATAAAGCTTTTTTATAACAGTGAGACATGTCTGTTCCTGTCAGCAGCAAACTACTTCAGATAAGATAATAGGCATATAAAAAACTACACATGGTGTTTACTTTCATTGTGGCAAATTTATCCATTGGGACAGAAACTGCCTTTGCCTCAACTGCTGACAGGATGCTGCCAAACTGAACAAGCAGAACACAAAATAAGGAAACGGCCAAATTTTGCCAAGACAGGGTATTACAGTCCTTCAAAACTCCTGATTGGCAAAAATGTCTGTCAGATATTCAAGGCCTATAGGCCAAAGATGGATGTCCCAATTTTGCAAAAGAACCTTGATGACTCTTTAGGCAGCCAGACAGCTTTGTCACTTCTATAGTTTTTGGAAATTGTTTTTTCTGCATTTTCTATTTATTCAGGTAAATAAATATCCTTCTTGGGTATCTGATGGCGTTGAGAATGAGAGTTATAGTTACAGTTTTACTTGTTATCAAACTCAAAAACAGAATGCGCAGAAGAGATGTAAAGTGCATAATGTTGAGAGACAAAAAAGCTTAAGTTGTTTATCTAAGAATATGTTTTAACGTCTAAAAAGATACTTTTAAAATGGTAATATGTGTTACGATAAGAAGTGGTTTATGTATAAAACTTTGGACTCATCAAGATAGGATAGATGATAGAGTAATTTCTACAATTCTTAGTGACCTTTTAAAAATTTTTATTAAAAATTTCCACCTCCTCCCCTCCTCCCATTTCCATCCCCCTCCTCCCCCTCTCCCTCCCACTCCCTCTCCATTCCAAAGGGCAGTAAGGGTTCTCTGCCCTGTGGGAAGTCCAAGGTCCTACCCCCTCCATCCTGGTCTAGGAAGGTGAACATCCAAACAGACTAGGCTCCCACACAGCCAGTATATGAAGTAGAATTAAAACCCAGTTCCATTGTCCTTGGCTTCTCAGTCAGCCCACGTTGTCAGCCACATTCAGAGAGTTCATATGGAGTGGATATTGTAAATTTAATTTATACCTTATAATTATTCTTATTGTGGATAATTTTATTGTGTTAGACTTAAAACTTTTCTATTTTATTTTGACAGAAATTGGAAAATATTGCTGGATATTTGAGTAAACTGTGTAATGATGTATCACTGTTTTACCCTGCCTGCCTAAGGCACCTGAATGCTGTATGCCCCAAAACTAAGCAGGAGAAAATAGGTTATAATTCTGCGGAGAGAGAGGAACACTGAGAAGAAAAAAGGAAAGAGATGCTACAACACATGGATGAAGACAGACATACCTTATGGAGGAAAGGTAATGAGCCACTTGGTATAGATTAACAGAAACATGTTCATTTAGTTTATAAGAGCTAGTTGAGAACAAGCTGAAGGTAAAGGCCAAACTCTCCTAATGAACAATAAGTCTTTGTGTCATTATTTGGAGGCTGGCAGCCCCCCAAATAATAACTACACTTGTGGTTTTCTCTTGGAGAATATAGTCATTTTTTCAGAGAATAGGATATGCTGAGGTGCATGCTTTCTCCTTAGTAGTGCTGCTCATTCCAATCCTCTTCTCACTTTTATTTACTAATTGGAAAGTAAATACAAAGATTGCCTCATAATCTGACACCACATATTTAAAATAACATATCATAACTAACTAGGGATTATCTGGCAGTGAAGAAAAGTTCACAGGAGTAGTTGTGCCACTTATTTGAATTAGTTGTTATTGATTTGCATCATTGAAATTTATTGTTCTGCTTCCTTTTTAGGTTTTCTCTGCAAAAAACAATGGATATTTATAGTGATAAACAGTTTAATAATGATATAGCCTTAAATAATGATTTCTTTAATGATAAAACAGATTTTCTTTGTTTCTATTTTTCTTCATTTATTATTAATTCTTTGTTTCTTTTAAATTTTTATTCAAAACTTATATACACTTTGATGATATTCTTTTTACTCCCTCAAATTTTCCCAATTTGTACATATGCACTATTCACCCTTTTCATGGCCTTTCTCTCCTTTCTTCCATTCACTCTTCACCAAAAACTTTACAATTCAAAGAAGAAATATAAAAAATAAACACCACAAAATAAACTAATGAGACAAATATATAAATTCAAAACGACAAAAGTATACAAAACAAAACATGAAATGCATTTTTTTGGACTTGATTTCTCTTTAAGACCCAGTTTCTTACTATTTGGCATGCCTTAAAATATAAATATCTAATTCCTCAAATGACCTTGCATTATATTCATGAGAAAGTTAAGCTAAGTTTGGTTCTCAAGAAGATCCTTGCCAATAATCCTTTACCAAAGTGCTTAAAATTGAATTTTAAAATTAATTTATGACAAGATATTAAATTTAAATTATGTCTTCATTTATTTTAATTGAAAATATGTTTATATTTATTTGTATATGAGGCATTATGGTTTTACACAGAATCAACCCTGACAGTAAAATACCTATTTGTCAGCTATGATCTGCTTCCTGATGAAATAGTTACATTACTGTTATGGAGTAAACAACTTATTTTCGATTGGAAGTGAGGCTTGCTCCACAGAAGGGTATTCAAACCTTCTACTATGAACATGCTTAAACTTTCATAGATGAGGAGGTTTTATGACTTCAACTTATACTAATAGTGTTACTTTGATAAATGGTCATCTTGTCTAATTGCCTTCTAAATATTTATATTTATATCTATAGATTTATGTATTCTTCATCCTTATTCAGACAAGCTTCATTTTGCATTGGGAAGCAGTAAGTGCAGACTCATAACTGGCAAAAATGTTGGAGATAAAAGACTAAGAGTTCAGCATTAAGTTGCACACGTTTATTAAGTTCCCACTCCCTGGAATTATCAGGAAACATTGAGAGAGAGAGAGAAAGAAGTAATAACGCAAGATCAGGAGTATGAAGAATAATACCATTGATTGTGTCTTCTGGACTTTAAATGAATGTTGTTCTCATGAATTTACAACAGTCATGGTTAACTTCACAAAAATATTACACCAACTAAAGTTCTAGCATCCATGGTGGAAGAATTCATGAACACTCACCCATACTGAAAAAGCAGTTCATATTTTCTGAGGGAGAAATAACTATTCATTTGTATCTGACCCCTGATATATTTATTGTTCATGGTTTAGTAGATGCTACCATACCTATATTCCTAGCAGCACTAAATGGTCTTAATGTGTTAAGTTTAAAAAAACCTCAGGAAGTTGCTACTTTATAATTGTTATGTGGTATGAACGTAAGTATATTTTCTTTTATATATATGGAAAAATATTCCGTGTCCCCAGTGCTAGATGAAGAGTTACATGTAATGAACAAATGTTAAAAGGAAAATAATTTGTCTTATCCAGGATGAGACTGATATCAGTCCTAGGAGAGGAAGCAGTGAATGGGGTAATGGGGGATATTAGGATGGGAAAAAGGGAAGAAAGGATAGGGAAGATCTAACCATATTTTGATTAAATTTATAAATGACAGGAACATAGACAGGTGGTGGTAGTTCACATGTTTAATCCCAGCACTAGGGAGGAAGAGACAGATGGATCTCTGAGTTCAAGACCAGCCTAGTTTGCAAGAGCTAGTTCTAGGACAGGTTGCAAAACTATAGAAAAACCCTATCTCAAAAAAACAAACAAAAAAAGAGCTAGGGAGAGAGAAACATGGAAGTAAAAACATTGATTTTAATTATTGCCAATAAGTTAATAAATTAAAAATTATTATATTTAGTTAGAATTCACTTAGATATTTCCATAGTGTTATAGTGATATATTAACTGGTTATATTACTATAGTTATAGTATGTAATTTAATCATGATTTCTAATCTGTATTTTTATATACAAAGCATATTTAAGTAATATTACTATAAAATGTAATATTAGTGCATAACATGAAATTATTGATTAAACATGTAAGAAAATGTGGTTTATTGTGGTTCTCTTTGTTTTGAGTTATATACTCAAAATGATTTATAGTAAAAATATTGTCTCAAAAGGAAGCCCTTGTAGGATGCCAGTAAGATGTTTCTTTCTCAAGTAACTTCCTTGAAAAGAAACTCATTGTTTGCTCAATTATACTTGGACACCTTCTGTTTGGAGGATGAAAGTCCTAAGTTTTTGAGGTCCTACATGAACGTGTGTTTCAGAGGTGAGCAGGTCATAATAAATACACTTCCTTCTTGGAATAAAGCTCAGAGGGATTGCATTGCCTTCCTCTGACCTTAGTGTGAATGGGGACATCACATACAGAAAATGTCTACCATAACTTTCTGCTGCATACTTATGCCCTGAAAACTGATCCCCTATAGATTTTTTCCTCCAAAGATGACATGAACCTGTAACCTCATTTCCACTCTATAGAATAAATCCTGCCTTCTTTTTTGTTCAACTGAATATGGTAAACAAGCTAAGTGTCTCAGGTACTGTAGTTTTTCCATCCAGAGAGCCCAGTCCAGCTAACTCCAAATTTTTGTGTGATTGTTCATCATATTTTTTTTTTAATTTTCTCACTGCCCCCACTTAGCTCAATCCTTGGAAGAGGGGTAAGGATCTAGAAACCTTCAAGGCTCACTTAGATGATTAGCTAGTACAGCTTTAGAATAACCTTTATCAACTAAGGCAATTATAATCAGCTATCATTACTAGTGTGAAGTATATAATTGCTACTAGTAATTAATAGACACACTTGAACTTCTCTATTAAAGCATCTCATCTAAGTTTTCTACCAATTAAGGAATGTTTTCCATAAAGCTTTATTAAAATTGTAATGTTTCTCAGAATTTAGGAAAATCCCTATATATGTCTGGTTTGATTCCTCCTCTTAAGTGGTTTTCACGATGTAGTTTGGGTAAGCAATGTATGTTTGTGTGTCTCCAATGTCAGAATATTTCAAGTTTTACTTCTTGTAAAATTACATTTATATGCAGAGCATAAGGAGACAACAAAAAACAAATTCTGGAAAACATAAAAGTGAAAGCTCTTTGCCAGTGTTCATTATCTTCCCATAATTTTTAATTTAATCACTATAAAAGGCACTATAATCTCTAATGGGTCTATTCCTGCTAGTTGGCAAATTCTCAGTTTTCCTTTTATAAGTAATTCAGAGATGCTTTCTGATGTGGGAGTTCCCTCTGTGTGTTGCTTGTATTGGTTAAAGAATAAAGAAGCTACCTTGGCCAGATAGGGCAGAACAGGTAGGCAGAGAAGACAGAACTGAATTCTAGGAGGAAGAAAAGAGTCAGAGAGATGCCATGGATCTTCTGAAGACAGACTCTGGGAAATTTACCTTGTAAGCCACTGCCACATGGTGATACAGGGATTAATAGAAATGGGTTAAATTAAGTTGTAATAATTATACAATAAGAAACTAGAACTAATGGGCCAAACAGTGATTTAATTAATACAGTTTCTGTGTGGTTATTTCAGGGCTAAGCTAGCTTGGTGACTGGGATAAACAAGCGACCTCCTCCAATAGATTTCCACATGAATTTTAAATTTTTTACTTGGTTTGTGTGGCAAAAAGATCCATTTTACAAAACATACCTTGCCTCTGCATTAAAATTCCTGTAGGGGAAATTCTGGAAGACAATATGACTAGAATGTAATTAAGATGTGGATTCACCCAATCAACATGTGCCTCCTGTAATTTCTCTTCAACCACAGTTAATTTTTCTCAGCTTCAGCTATTATTTCCTAAATAACTATCTAAATCTTTGTCACCATGTAAGGTTTCGCTTAAATGAATTATTTAATTATTTAATTGATTAATTATTTAAAGATCTAATGATCAGGAGTTATCTCAACATCCAGTCATACTGGATATGTCTCCTAACAATCTTTGAAAGTTATTAAGAGTCTGCAATCAGTATGTCCTAGTTTGTGCCTTTTGTGTTCAAGTTTTCTGGAAAACTATTTTGTAATCTAGGTAATTGACAGAATCTCCTCTTTTTTGTTTGTTTGTTTTTTTTTTTTTGATTTTTTTTTCAGGAACAATTTGTAAAACCCATTTAGGAAAAACTTTCTTTACTTCTTCAAACATGCTTTCTAAGTTATCTGCACTTGAATAAGATTACAAAGTGTTATCCATGTAATGGCAATTTATCAATTAATGAAAATGTGTACATATGCCTAACTTACAAAATATTGGCACAGGATGGCGCTATTGAGCATTCCCTCTGGGAACATGGTCCATTGATATCTCCTAGAAGGGTGAGAATTATTATAAGTAGGCACAGTAAAGGTAAAAATTTTTAACAGTCCTTTTCTTGTAAAGGTATAGTGAAGAAACAATCTTTTAAATCAATAACTATAAGAGGCCATCCTTTAGTAATAGGAAAGGCAAATAAATTCCAGATTTCAGAGGGCCCATAGGTTGAATTACCTTGTTGACAGCTCTTAGATCTGTCACCATTCTGTATTTTCTAGATTTGTTTTAAGAACAAATTTAAGAGAATTCTAAGGACTGTTTGATTCCTCAACATGGTGAGTGCCTAGTTGTTCCTGTACCAGCTGTTCTAAAGCCTGCAATTTCTGTTCTGTTAAAGGCCATCGTTTCACCCATATTGGTTTCTCAGTTAACCATTTTAAAGGTAGGGCAATTGGTATCTCTAAAGATTTAAAAATTGCTTTGTGTTCTTGCTGGTGACATTTATGTTATAGTACCTTATGATATCCTTCCCAGAAGCATGATATTTTGGGACTGCATGAATGTTTATCTGGGTATTCCACTGCTACAGCAGGTAAGGACCCCATAAATTCACTGCTATATTAACCACAGATAGCATCAGTCTCCCACTCTGTCCTTCTGGACCTATGCATGCAAACCATCTCATTCACTATTTCACTTGAGATGTGTAGTGAAATGGAGAGCCGGCCTGCTTTTCATCAGGCCCAGCTCTTGCACTGCTTTTGTCCAGCCCAGCACCCACACAGCTAGCTTATACCCAGAAATCACAACACACAAATTGTATTCATTTAAGCGCTGCCTGGCCCATTATATCTAGCCTCTTCTTTGCTAACTCTCACATCTTAATTAAGCCATTTTCAATAATCCGTGTACCACCACGAGGTGGTGGCTTACAGGGAAGATTCTAACCCATGTCCATCTTGGGCCGGAGCTTCATGAGACTGCCTGACTCGGCTTTCTTTCTCCCAGCATTCTGTTCTGTCTACTCCACCCACCTAAGGGCTGGCCTATCAAAAGGCCAATGCAGTTTCTTTATTAACCAATGAAAGTAACACATTGACAGATGACCCTCCTACATCAGAGATAGAGTTCCAACTCCTAGGAATTGAACATGTGCCTCTTCAAAAGGTAAATTCAGATGCCGAAATTCTGGAGTAAATACTACTGAAGTAATGTGACTAGATCCATGCCTGTATTGAGTAATCCCTCAATTAGAGTGTTATTCATATGCCATCTTTACTTTGATCTTTGATCATTTATAGATGTATGACAAAATACATATTTCCTATTTCCTACTGAAGTTTTTAATTAATCTTCCAGGTCCTCCAGGTCTTTTACATCATTTATAAAAACTTTTTTTTTAGAGCAGGCAATGGATTTTTAAAATATTCTTTGTGAGAAATGTTGTCCACAGTGACTGGGAATGCACCACAAGGGGTTTCCCAATGGTATTAGGTTGCCTTGTGTGTCTTTTGTTGATCTACATTCATTGGCCCAATATTGGCTTTTGACACATCTTGTACATAGTCCAGAAGTTTGAGACCTTCTAATATTTCCATTCCCAGATGAGACATTATTTCTAGGAATTCCTTGCCTAAAATCCTTTCTCAATTGTCATATTCTACCACAATTAAAACATTTGGCATTTTGTTGTCTTCTCATACCATGGAATTTGCTTCTCCCACCCAAGCATCAGTATTGTAGTCAAATGTCTCAACATCCATTGTATGTAGGATCCATTCATCCATTGGCACTCATCTGACCCACATATCTTTGTGCATTTTAAGTTGGCAGTTTCAAAAGCCAGAAATTCAATAAATACTCATGCAGTTTCTGAATCTGTTACTCTTATTTGTATAGCCTTAGTTAATCTTTATAAAAAGTCATGAAAGGGTTCTCTTCGGCCCTGTTTAACCATGGTATATGATTCAATAGATTTTCCTAGTTCTTGAATACAGTCCCAAGCACTTAAGGCTTTGGTAGTGGGTCAATGTGTGTTCATCACAGGCAGCTTGATCCTATGGATCCACATAATTATCCTTGTCAAAAATTTGACCTCGTTAAGCCTCAAATCCTTTTGTTTTTCCCAGTTGTTCATATGCTTTTCCACTTCTCACCAATAATATCTCTAAAGCAGCTGTAATTCATCTTCAAGAACCACTGGAATTAATGGAAGCCAGTTGTGTGGGGTAGCTTTATTGCTTGAAGCCCAAGTTTTCACCATTTACCCAACAAGTGGTGAATACAATCATAAGATACTATTGCTTGCTTTTTTCCTTTAGATCATTCATATCTTTAGGTTGCCATTTATATTCTTTGAATCCTTTAGGGTACTTAGTACTGGATGGCTTGTCAGTGGAGATTACAGAATAAGTAGAACCCTGGGTAAGTCATCCCTAACTCTGACAAATACTGGCAAGGCTAAATCCTGTCCTTGTACCTTCTCTCTCTGATCATCAGTTAAAATAATTTTCTTAATCTTTTCAAATCATTTTACCACAGCCTTTTGTAAAATCTGAATCTCTTGTCCTGCATATAATTCTAGTGTTTTAATTGAGTCATTTATCTTCTGACTCCTATTCTGCACATATGATTTTAAGGTATACATTTTCCTGTAATTATTACATCTCATCCTTGAACTTTATTAGGATGGTATGCAGATTGCCTTCCTGAAGAGATACCCTGTTAACCTATCATAACTTTTTAACAGATTTTTATTATTTAATACAACAGTATGAATACTTTCAAATAATTTCTCAGCATCATTTGACATGAATTGAATTTTGTCTGTCAAATTAATGTTATCCTTATCAATGGTATTAACTTTTTCAGCTAAATTTGATTTTCAATGGTATTAGTCCTGTCAGGTAGCTGTTCATTATTAGTCTGTAAAGACTATATCATTTCTAATAGTGCCTCATTCTTGGCTCTGATATCAAATGATTTCCTTAAAGGTAGAATATGAATCTTAAAGGTACAAAGCTAATCCCCAAAATCAAATAAATGTATGTATAAAAAATCACATAAGCCTTGCATAGTGTAAGCAACATGGTCATTAAATTCCTAAATGATAATATTGTCTGCCATCATATGACTTCAAACTTCAAAAAGAATTCATAAATAAATTTACTTACATCTGTTAGGAACTTTCAGTAATGTGTTGCATGTGAAGTAATGTTTATCAGTTATCAGGTGTCGAGGTTGCAGCCACATGGCAGAGATATGACTAGTATCCGAGAGAAGCTACCAGGAGTGATGTGAACAGTTCCACTTTATTTCCTGATTAAATAGTGATAAATATGCCTTGTTTGACAAGTCAAGATCATTTATTAAGGACTATTAAAGTGATTGTGTACATGGAGAGGGTTTTTTTTTGGTGGCCAGAACATCAAGAAACCCAGTTTGCCATCAGTATGAGCCCTGAATGGTCTGTGAACAGCCTGCATATATGATGCCTCAGGGATCATGGTGGGAAAAAATCCGGGAGACAGGAGGGGTTGCAGCAGCATGTACAGATGGGAGGCAGCAGCAGGATGCCAGTCCCCATAAGTGTGGGCTTGTACCAATGTTGGGAGCCAGGTACAGTGAAATATTAATAAATTAATCACACACTAACTCAAAATTAAATATAATAATGAGTTCTTTATTAAATGGGTCTCACAGATCTCAGTTTGCTGCAAAACTAGGGAACAAGAACGAAATCCATCGTCCAGGCTAAAGAGAGGAGAGAGAAAGAGAGAGAGAGAGATAGATAGAGAGAGAGAGAGCACATTTTGCTTCCCAAGGCCACACCCAACCTGTTTCAACCTCTCTAAGGCTATTGGCTAAAGGAGGTTCCCCATTGTCAGAGATGAGAAAAAGGGAGTAGATGTCAGAATATAGTTTTATTGACATAATACTGTCATATAGGAACCTAAGTACACTTGTGCCTGGCAAATTATAAGGAAATATATTTTGTTTTTTAATTAGTTGCATGGCATAAAATTCATACTTTAAAATAGAATTCAGGAAAATTCTCATACTACCTTCTATTAACTATAAGAATACATAAGATGAAGGGATTCTATTGATTTCATTAAGGAAGAGTATTCATTTTTTAAAAGACTGTTAAGAATAATTTTAAAAAGTGTATGAGGATTTTGTCATGTGGTGTCAAGAGAAGCCAGAAGATGCTATTGGATGCTCTGGAACTAGAGTTATAAATGCTAGTGAGCCTCCATGTGGGTGCTAGGGGATGAACACAGCTCCTCTAGGGGAGTGGTCCTCAACCTTCCTAATGCTGAAGCCTGTTGATACAGTTCCTCATGTTTTGGTGACCCCCAACTATAACATTATTTCATAACTGTAGTTTTGCTACTGTTATGAATTGTAAAGTAAATATCTAATATGCAGTATATCTGACATGTCACCTCTATGACAATGATGTCCAAGCTACGAAAAAGTTGTTAGACATAAAAACAAATTTAAAAAAATACTAAATAAATAAATAAATCCTTTCAACCTCTGAGCCATCTATCCAGCAAAGAGTTTCAGTTATTTTTAATATCCTGAACATTGTTTTCTGGCATTGGTGGAGAAATGGAGGAGGAATAGATCTGGGTGACAGAGCAGGTGACAGGGAAGGGGTGATGAGTGAGAGAAGTAGGGGGAGTAAAATGCAACAGGGATGTAATGTATGGGAGCAGATTAAAAGAAAAAATGATGAAAATGAGAATTTCAAAAAAAAACCTGAAACATCAATAAAATACAAACAGAATGTGTTGAAAGGCACCATATGTTTAAAATCACAAATTTCTACAACACTAAGAGTCCTAGGAAGGAGGAGGATAGAAAATAAATTTAATTAAAAGGTGAGTGGAATTCCATGACCATGAATATGTTCTGATTGTTTACTCTCCTGTAATGACCAAAAATACAAAGACTTGATGGTATAAGATTCCCATCAACTGCTTTAAATTAAGCAGCTCCTCCAATTAAAACCCTGTTCCTAAATAGCTATCATGGAGAATGGAAAACTCAGTGAGAGTTCTCTGTTTTGAAACTTCTTACATCTGTATGTGAAGAGGGCTGAATGGATGGATTACTTCAGTGAAGATGTGATGAGGAACATTTCCCTTCTAACATGCACTACAGAATTAGAGTTTACTGAAATACCAGGAAAGTGGAAACTGCATCTCCTTTTCAAACGTGTCACTGTTCTCAGTGATGCCAAGCTGCTCGATGAGGAATTATTTCCGGGTGGTTGACACGGAGATCAAGCTTCATGCCCAGAGTAAATGTGGCAAATAGACAGAGTTTGACAAGCAGAGCAAAGCTGCATTTAGCTGCAGGCTGCAGTGTGGTTTTTCAATGCAGTAGCTTACTTGAGAGATGCTGACTGAGAAGGATGAAGCTGAAAATAATGAAGAGATATTTAACAAGGCAGGAGCATGGCTCAACAAGAAGAAATCAATGAGGGAGAAAGAGACTCCTCTTGAAAACAAATGAGGCAAAAATGGACTAACTACCAGCCCCCTTCAAGATCCTTTTTGTTGTTGATGTTAGCAGCTAAGTCAGGCAAGCTGAGTTATGGTCATATTTCTTCCTACTGTAAATTGCCTGTATTTATGTCCAGTAACAGACATGAAAAATAACACATTAGACACATAATTCCCCCTCCTCCTTACACTTCAGCTCAAACTGCTGTTTATACCACACTGGTTCTAACTCACAATGTGCTTAAATGTCATCTCTCAATCCGCATCCATCTTAAACTAAATGCATCATCCCATTCCTCTTTTCAGAATATCAAATTTGAAGTAAACAAGGACATTAGAGGGGACATTGTACTAATGGGTAGCAGTAGAATTCATGTAATAAAATTTCTGGAACTGAAGGAAATCTATAGCAAAATTTATATTTTGTTTACGGGAAAGCTTTTCAGTTGTGGAAGGCTGCTGAAATTGAAGTATGTTATTTGATTTATTGTTAAGAACATTTTCTCCAGAATATCTTAAATTGTGGATGAGTTTTCAGTTTTGTAAAGAACACTGAAGAAAGTGTGGAGACTTTCCAGGTCCTGGCTATTACAAATAATGCTGCGATGAACATAGTTGAACAAATGCTTTTGTAGTATGATAGGGCATCAATTGGGCATATTCCCAAGAGTGGTATGGGTGGATCCTGGGGTAGGTTGATCCCGAATTTCCTGAGAAACTGCCACACTGATTTCCAAAGTGGTTGCACAAGTTT